>JAGKTI010000815.1:3116-19321 GCA_018397915.1 Birgus latro | reverse complement strand
TGACTCCTGTTGGCAAGTTTCAGAACTAACATTCAGGGGACAGTTGCCGACTCGGGATTTCTGTTTAACATTTATTTTTTATTGCGCTTCTATAACTTCTCTTGTTAAGGCTTCGTTCTCGGGGCCCAAAAGCAATGCCACAGTAGTTCAACAGTTGGTGCGGTGGAGTGTGGTGACTGTGGTGGTTGTGGTAAAGTTGCCTGTCAAGATGAGTACTTCTGCTATAATCATATTTTTAGCCTCTTTGTGTTGTATGGTAAGTTCTGGATGATTGTCCTAGTTTTTGTAACATTTGGTAGATTTCGGTTTGTTTTCATGTGACAGCCGTAATACTTGTTAAATCAGGCTATAACCAGATGGTAAGATCGAAGGATATATTTGACTAGTAACCATGGGGACTCATTCCTACCTCATAGCTAATAATCATCTTATTTCATGCAGCTATAACAGGGTATCAAAGTTGAGAATCGCCCAGTTTCCTCGGATGAAAAGAAACCGGCTTAATGTTGTACTTTAATGCTTGTTTTAGAGCATTTCTCTAAAGGTGAATGTGGGGAAGAGTAAAGTGATGGTCTTCGAGAGAAGTGAAGCCAGTGAGTGTACAGTGAGATTGGATGGGAAGGAAATGGAGAATGTGAGTGAATTTAAGTACTTGGGCAGTGTGATGATTAAGGATGGTAGTCTGGAGGGTGAAGTGCTCGAAAGGGTACAGCAGGGAAGGAAGGTTGCTGGTTCGTTGAAAGCAGTGATAAGAAACAGGGAGGTGAGCATGGAAGTGAAAAAGTTGTTACATGACAGTATTGTGATACCAACTCTGACATATGGAAGTGAAGCTTGGACCCTGTTGGAAGGACAGAAGTCAAGAGTGAGAGCAGTGGAAATAGAGTTATTTGAGAGGAGCATGTGGAGTCACATGGAGAGACAGACTAACAAATGAGGAAGTGAAGGAGCGTTGTGGTGTGGTTTGAGGACGTGATGGGAAGCGTTAGGAGAAACACGTTAAGGTGGTTTGGACATGTGGAGAGGATGGAGAGTGAAAGATTGACGAGGAGAGTGTATGTGAGTGAGGTGGAGGGGGGGGAGAGGGAGGGGGAGGCCGAGGATGAGATGGAGGGATGGAGTGGAGAGGTATATGAGAGAGGGGGGTGTGAGTTGGGAGCGTGGTAGTGAAATGGCAGGGGAGAGTGACATGGAGGCGATTTGTTTGTGGCCACCCCGTTCGGGATTGAGGCGTCTGGCAATAGATAGATAGACTCTCCGAACTGGTAGTCAGCATTAACCTGTAACTGTTAGATTTTCACGTAGGGAAAGTATTGGGTTATAAATAATACGGTAATCCTTAAGGAGGCAGGACCACCTCTTAAATCTAAAAAAAAAAAAAAAAAACTGCTTCTTGACTAATTCAGACTAAAGGCGTGCAAAGAAATGCAAAATAAGGTGGTCCTATGTCTCTTTGAGGATTGCTGTGTTTTCCAGCTATCTAAAAAGGTCCTTTCACACGGTAGGTATCTCTGGTGTCCTAGCAATTTGGAGGTTGGGTGTTGAACCACGATGTAAATGATGGATCAGAAGCAGGGAGGGTATTGTAATCACTTGCACAAGACAATTTTCCACACTCCAACACAGGCGGCTGAGGAGTGTGTGGAAGGGCCATATCGATGATCTCTTGAAATACTGATGGTTATTAATATATTCGTGGTTATTACCTTGCTATTAAACAGATAAAGCATGGTAATGAGTTGTTTCTGGATGATAGGCTGGGAGAATTAAGAGGAGTGTTTGGGTAATCTATCCTAAAATTTACATTGATAGATATAACTTCCCATAAATTTTCATTATAGTAATCGGCGCGGTGGCATATTCATCATCCCTCCCTCAATCCCACTTACCCCTTCCCTCATTCCCACTTACCCCTTCCCCCCACCCCCAGCTTGCCCATCGTCGCCACTCTCTTCTACGATAATCACTTCTGTGTTATAGCCAGGTCAAGTTGTTCATCGGTGGCCAAGGATGTTTTCTTCATTGTCTTCGTTTGATTTACTTTGTTTACTCTGACAGTCTGGATGCTTTTGAACCAGGCGAGAGAGGAGAGGGAGGGAGGGGGATCAAAGAATAATTTGTGTACTGAACTGCGCTGTAATGAAATGTACTATACTCCATTTCACCTAATCTGGCACCATCAGTGATGTCTTCAACACCCATAGCATTGATAAAAGTCGCCAGTACTAAGATAAACCTTTTTGTATTGCCTTTATATATTGGTCCCAAGGTAATAATTAAAGGTTCACCTAGTGGAAAGGATTTACATCAGTACTACAGGCAACTGATGATGCCAGACTTCGTGAAATGGAGTATAGTGACGATACGGGGGCGCGGTGATGGAACGAACGGGGATGGGGGTAAGTGCGGTATCGGAACGGGGTGGGGAGGGGGGAGTGCGGTGACGGAAAGGGGGGTGCGATGACGGAACGAACTGGGAGTGGGGGATAGGTGCGGTGAAATAAGAGGGGGGTGCGGGGAGAGGGGGGGGGAGGGGGGGGGGTGGGGGGGCGGGAAGGGGGGGGAGGGGGAAAAGCAGTGGTGACGGGAAGCTGTGGTGACGAAACAGGCATACCTTATTCAGTCTCCCTTGCTGCGTCATGTGAGATTATAAGTTTACGAAGCCACTCTTGTAAGACATCGATAACTGTTTTCATTACTAGTATAAATAAATATAAATTCTATTGTGGCATTTCCTTTGCAAATGGTTCGATATTAGTAAACTTGGGGGTCGGGGGGTGGGGGGGACGAAGTCCCCCGTTTAGGTGTCACATGCCATAGAAAATAAATGACGAATCACTAAAAAAAAAAATAATAATACCGGGGAAAAAATTAACGTGAACGAGTGAGAATGAACTTTTAATTCTTTACTCGTCGATGGCATCTAAAATGTAGTATAGTATAGGACAGGATACCATTAGAATTTCAAGTATTTGGAAGTTGGAAGCTTCAGAATACATTTTATCACATTTTTTCATATCTTATACCATTTATATTACCAGGTTTCATCGATGGAGGCATGAGTGCTTATTTTATAACCTGTTAACATTTATAACATTAATTTTTGCCAGGTTTGTGTGAGAGCCGCACACCTGCCCATCGACGACTCTGTTCAGACCTACTTTGACATAGATAGTGGCCAGGGGGAGAACGAGGGCAGCGGCGAGAACAGCAGAGAACAAGAGGACAGCGACAATAATGAGAATGACAAAAACCACAGCGAGAACAACCCACTGGGAGCGTTCAAAGACCTCTTAGCAATTTCTGGTCGGGATAAACTGGATAAGGAAGCGACAGTGTCTGAGAGCGGGAGGGTGACTGACGAGGCGGTCAGGGATGCTGTGGCTGTGGCGGAGGAAAATCAACAGCAACAGCAGGTACAGCAAATGCAACAGCAGATGCAACTGGAGCAACTTAAGAGGCAGCAGGAACAGTTTGAAAGGGCGCAGGAGCAAATGAAACAGATGGAACAAATGAAGCACCTCGAACAGATGAAGCAACTGGAACAAATGAAGCAGCTAGAACAAATGAAACAACTGGAGCAGATGAAAGAACAGCAGATGAAGCAGCTGGAACAAATGAAGCAATTGGAGCAAATGAAGCAGCTGCAGCAAATGAAGGAACAGCAGATGAAGCAGTTGGAACAAATGAAGCAACTGGAGCAAATGAAGCAGCTGGAACAGATGAAGGAACAACAGATGAAGCACCTGGAGCATATGAAGCAGTTGGAGCAGATGAAGAAACTTGAACAAATGAAACAGCTGGAACAAATACGGCAGAGGGAACAGGACCAGCAGCAGCAGCAACAGCAGACGAGGATGGAGGCACAGCAGGAAGGGAAGCTGAGTAAGCAGGACCTGATAAGTCTATTCTACGGCAGTGTTCGAGCAGTTGTCACAATGTTTCCAGGCTGCTCACTCACACAGTTTATAATAAAGGTTAGTTGTTTTCTAATCGCTTTACATGATTATAATTCAATACCTTGCTGTAATACTCGGGGAAGGGGGGCATGCTATAATTTCCAGTTTCATATGAAAAGTATGCATTCAGACTTGTGCAGTGTTTAAAAAACGGCTTGGTGCAGACACACTCCCAAATTTTGGTTAATATTTGTGAATTGCTCATTGTTATTTGCTTGGATCACTCTGCATCCTACATTAATCTACAACGATACTGAAAGGTCATACATTTTGACTTAAAAACTGAGGCCTTGTTCACAAATTTGTGGTCTGTAATATTACCTCTGAGCCTACAAGTGTCTACTGAAATCGTCTCCTAATTAACACAAATATTTATCAGATGCGTACGATAAGAGTATCTGCCTTCCCCATAGTTCAGAATATTTTCCTGGTTCATGCCGAGTATGAGACCCCCCAGAATAAAGTACTTAGCTGATGTCTAATTCCAGGGTCGGTGCTCTGCCAACGTTGTGGAGGTGACTGTGGCATCACGGGTGTCAGTGCAAGGCCGCCTCAGCCTGGTAGGGGGCAGAGGCCAGGTGCAGCTTGACGGGGCATACCACGTGAGTACTGGAGGGGGGGGGGGGAATTTTTGGTGGACAGTACTGAGGTATAGGAGAGGGCAGCACAAAGTTGAATCCCACTAGGGGGAGGGGGGGATGCCAATAGAAAAAGCTGCATTCCTTGGCTGCGCTCTAGCACTTTATCTGGCCATCGAAGACTGTGTGCTAGACCAGTCACTGTGTGGTAAAGGAAGTTGTACATGCTAGGTAATAAAACCTGAGATAAGGGAAGTGGAATTTGCAGTGTGGAAAAAAAAATAGTTTGAGATTTAGAAAGGTTCATTGTAACATGCAGTTATGTAGTTACAACGCATTTCACAGAATGGCCTCACCAAGGAATTTCCAGATTTCTACCAAACTATTTGTAAGACCTATTGTGCACTCTTTCTTTACACAGGGAAAGAGAAGACAACAAGAGCTTAACTAAGATCCGGTGTAGAAATAGATAATGCTGTTGTTCAGTGACATGATTACAGTACATTGTCATTTGTTCTCACGGTAAAATACAGAAATTGCCTATTAAAGTTCCACTGCCACTGAAAGCTGACTTGCCACATCCCCCCGTTCACAGGACCAGTTGTAATGGACAGAGGTTTTTGAAATATTTTGCTGACTTAAGAAAACTATCACATTCCTACAAATTCATCAAAATATCCTGATGGCACAAATTCCTGTAGGTGGTGTACGCGGTGAAGACGCGGGAGTGGAAGCTGACTACTGATCTGGTGAAGGCCGACCTGGACCCCGCCTGCCCCTCCTGCAACAGTCTCAAGGCACAGTTCGTTATACAGGTAAGGGAGGCTGGGTGTGTACGGACTCTACATACAACAGAGTAATAGTGACAGAAGACAGAATAGTTTGTCCTAAATCTACTCACACTCACCTCGTCTCCTACATTTTTCCTGTACTAACATTTCCTCATTAAAATTGTTCATACTTAGGCAGAAGTCTATTGAGTAAAAGTGGATTGTCAGAATACCAAACGATCGCTCTCCCTTCAAGGTGCTGAATGATACGAATTTCTTCAAATATGGCTGAGGGGTATGGGTAAAGCCACAGAGCAGGGGTACGCCTTGGCTGATGTGCTCGTGCATGTGGTCACTATTTTTTTGAATATGAATTAGTGACCAGATACAAGCAGTGTGTAGAATGGTGGGTAACGCAATGGTACTTTAATGTTTTTCAGATAAGTTGGTCCGTTTGCAGCATATTTCACGTAGCTCAGTGATGGTGACAAAATTAAGAAACTACATCTTTCCATTGCGCGTCTTCGTGGTTAGGATCATAATCTAGCGTTCATCTCTAAATATGGCAAAGAATTCGAGAAGTCGGCAAGTTTAGACAAGGTGAAAGTGAACATTTTAATACTTTTCCCATTTCAAGGTTAAAGTGAGAAGTATAAAATCTTCAATTTCAGGTGGGAGAGTATGCTTGTGGGATGGAAGTGGAGTGCAAAAAGGAAGTAGTTGGAGATGCCGGTACCACACCAGGCCCCCCACAACCCAGACATCAAGCACATCCTTCCCAAAACCCCTCTGATCCCGCATCCCTGCCTGCCGTTCCTTCTGCTCGCTTACCCTCACCCCTCCCAACCTCACCAGACCCCCCTCTGGCCGCCTCGATCCCACACAAACCCTCCCCAGTTCCCTCAAACGCCTTCAGTCCTCCCTCACCCCAACTAGGATCGACCATTCAGGCACAACAGGATCCCACACTGACCGCGAAGACAAAGTTATCCCTTCATTATGGTAAATTGATAATTATTCCTTGTATTCTTTCAGCTTATATATTTCTTTGGCTATTTCAACATTTATATATTAACATTTCATCTGTCATAGCTTTTTGAAAATAAGAAATAGCTTTTGTACAAAAGTTTCTTTAGGACAGATTCTGTCTGTCTGTCTCTATGGTTTCTCTCTCCCTCCTAGGCTCCGACGCCGGTGGTGGTGAGGTTGACGCTCCATTGTCTCTGGGGTCCAAAGTGAAGCTGGTGGTGAGCGTGTCCAGCCCTGACCTGGTGTTTGACATCCACGTCCTCATGTGTGAAGCCAGGGACGAGGGCAGCCGCAGCATCACGCTTGCCAAGGTGACCGCAAAGAGAGGTATTTATTTTTTTTGTTTTTAAGATTGTGAAATATAATGGCGCTGACGGGGAGCCTACAGTTGATGGCTTTGAGTAACCTTGCTGGAACATAACACCTGCGGCGTTCACCCAAGAGGCAAACCTCATCTCACAGCACCTCTCCATGGAAACGACCCTGATCATACCCTGGCTAGGCCGTCTACCACAAGGGGGCGCTGGTTCCCTGCATGGTGTAGATTCTTTACCATGCCTGTAGGACGGTCCCACTGAAGCAGGTGGTTACGTGTGGTCGACGGGTCTGGTTTGTCTGGCCGACCGGGATTAAGCAACTAAATATAATTCTTTTGGCAGGATGGATGCAGTTCGTCCCAAGTGATGAGTGAATTTAAGGAGGATATAACTGCCGACGAGGACAACTCTGCCTCTCTGACTGCCAATCCCAGGACGAGGGTGAGACAGCAAGCCACTGTGCAGGTCTTCAACACCCGCGCCTCCTCACAGGACATCACCTTCGTGTGCGACATAAAGGTTCGATCACACAAAACACACCAGTTCATCTTATCAGGACCTGCTTCTTCCTTTGACTTCATAATATATAACACTAGACCAGTCTATTCAAACGGTTACATCCCGTCAGCACTGAAGCAGCCTGCCTTCGTTTATAGTTAACCTTCGAAACGGGAATAATATTGTGCTGTTTTCAGTGACTATCTACTGTTTTCACTCGCCAGAGCGAAATTAAAAGTCTATCTGAAACTTCAAGTATTCGTATTTCCAAATACACTTAGTATGTAACTATTGCGTCGAAGACTGCACCAATCGGGTTAGTTTTATTTTAACTTGGCCACATTAATTTTACGTAAACAGAATTTTGGGGAATAGTATTTTCAAAGAACCTATGAGTTAGGATAACTATTTTTTGACTATACTGTATACGTACATAGTGTAGTCGTGAATTTGTCAATCGGTTAACATAACCTGACCCAACAGATGTGCACGGGGGAGTGTCCAGAGACGCCGACGTGTGTGCAGTCAGAGATCAACCTAGGTCGTGCGAGGAAACAGCAGCCGTGGCCACAGTTCTCCCGCCAAGTGACCCTCTCCACCACCGTCACCGTACTTGGCTTCCAGGACAGGCAGGCGGACGCTGGTGGTGAGTTTGGTGGGGCGGGGGTCTATTTTATCTATCAAACGTACGACTGGATGTTCTTGCTTAACTGATGAATGCCTGATAACTGTATTGGTAGGTTATTGACTAGGGTGGTTGTGAGTGGGAGGGTGGCTAAGATTGTGGGTGAATTAGTATGATTTGACGGAGATAGTAATGGTGGGGGACTGTTTACTTACTTGAATGAGTAGCAAAGAACATGTAAACCATAAAAAAAGCTAAGACTAGTAATATAAAGCAAAGACAGTACCTTCACGCTGGCCTATAAATATATCTATCCCTGTGAATGGTGGACGTGGGAGTGGACAAGTGATTCGCTTATTGACGTCGCTAGACTTACGCCGAAAATAGCACATAAATACATTGCAGTCCCCTTCGCATTAACCACTTCTTTATCATTGCATCTATATTTCTTGCTCTTTCCGGACGATTTTACCAAGGTTAAGATAGAATTTAGAAGTTAGATGAGGCTCTTTTCGTAGCTAAAGCTCTAATCAACTGTCGAGAGAGGTATAACTTGAAGAGAGAAAATATAACTTGGTCCTCTCACAAAAAAGTTACTGACCAGGCAAGGTATTACGAGATGCAGATGCAGTATAATTGAGCGCCTTAGACACTAATAAGGTCAACTTGATAGGCCTATTTCCTTTAATTGGCTTACAAGTATGTTTTATCAACCAATACTTTAAATTCTGAAACCCGTGTAGTCTATTCGTAAACCTGACTAGTTATAAGCCGGTGATGTTTATATTCTAGCCATATATATATATATATATATATATATAGACATGTTCAGCTTCACTCGTCGGGAAGGATAAGAGACTGCTTTAGTAACTTAAATTCTTTCCTGAGATTAATATTATGGTCTATAATTAGCAAGATTAGAATGGAAATCACATTGAAAGGTAAGTTTCTTAAATCTTATATCGTACAGGAATAGAAGTTTGATCAGTTACAAAGAATCTTTTAGCACAATCTCGTAGCACAAAAATAAATGCTAACCACACTTATCTATTTCCAGCCGCAGAAGCAGCACAGGTCTTCAGCGCTGGGGAGAATGACGTCACTCCCACCCACTACCGCCAGTGTGTCTCCTACTTCACGGTGTACGTCTTGCTCGCGGGTCTCACTATAGCGTACCTGGCTCTTCTCATCTTGGCGGTCGTTTACATCCACCACTGCTATGCAAAGATCTCGAACAAGCATAAATATTTGGAGGAGGACACGGAATCGCCGAGCAGGGCCCTTTACCCAGAGTACAGTTCGCCGAGAAAGCGCACCACACCGAAGTCTTCACCGGAGCACTCTGTTTTCTCCATAAACAATGACATTTACAGAAACAGTCCAAAGCCTCAAGGGAGATGTTGAGCTTCAGAAATATTATTAACCTTAATTTAATGTCTAATATAGTTATAATTTTTGTAAAACCCTGTGCTATGTAAATGGTTTATTTTTATGCCTTTAACGTTTAGATTTATCGGCTGTCTTATTTAGCAGCATAATTTTTTCACTCGTACCTTTTTAAAAATATTCCTTTCACCTGTGCTATTTTTAAACTTGCACGAATTCCCGCCCACACCTCTCCTGACGTTTTATGAATATATGTAAATGGCAGTATCTTCCCTCGATTGTCAAATGGGTCGTATTCTAAGTAGTTTGGAGAATTTCTATCGCCTCAAACTTTGATTTATTTAGCGATTTAATGGAGATTTTCCATAATTTAACAAACCATTTCTTGTATTTGTCTTTTTAATGCAGATGTATGCTGCATAAATTAGAGATAGGACTTTGTAAACATCTTAAAGGAAGTAGTATTTATTATTCTCTGTAACTGCAGTGTTTATTATGCAGTTTGATACTTTCAGGTGAAGGGGATTGATGCAGGTAATTTTAACCTCTTCGAGCATAGGTCTTTCGAGCTTAATTAAATCTTCGAATATAGCAAGGAAGAAAAGGTTTGATTAGCGTTGCATGCACAAATAAAGAAGAAAAGCAATATTTGATTTGAAGGATTAACACGCCGTACACAAATATCCACGAGGTGTTTGAACCGCGAGACAATACGGCCTAAGTTCATCAATAACCCTGCTCTCTCGGGCCCCAATCAAGTGAAGCCTGAAGTGGGATGGCTGCCTGAGAATTAACTGAAGCCTGTTCTGAATATTACCGGTAGGAATTTGTTGAACAGATGTCTTTAAGTTTATAGATCTTATATTTGATAGTTTTCAAAGATTGTTCCCTTTTGTTTTCTATTTTAATAATAAACATTATGGAAAGTTTTCATTGTATTCCATGCCTGGTTTGTGTAGGCTAAGCTCTTCTATAAAACACTTTAAAATTTATACTTGCTGACTGGCAGATTAATCATATACTTTTAATTTATTCCTACTGTTTCTGGACGATTTTCCCTAGTTGCTTCCGAAAATCGGAGGGGGGGAATACAAATTTAAATGATCCTTTCAGCATTTTAAAAATCTTGCTTACATGGCTAGGTTTGTTTTTCAGTACATCTTTTTATTTTTGCTACTTGTAGACTGTTCTCCATTTTTAGGTAAGACTATACTAAACTGGGGGTTATACAGCTTTAAATGACCCTTTCAAAGCAAAATAAGCAACTTGCACTGAGTTGCACCCAAAATAGGCCAGTGAAAGACATCAGGGGATCGAAGGTATTAATGGTGATGTATAGGATGATGGGCTGATAATTCCCCTTTTGGCCTTAACAGTACAGTTTAAGGACCTGCATGGAACCCTATATTGTGGATTGTATTACAGGGTTGAATTGGGAATGATGTCTGCATTAACTCTCTAGCTTTAACCCGGAGCCGTGCTCGTGGATCTGAAGATACCTCCCTTTAATAAAACCTCCTCACCACGAGAGGTCTGCTAAACGAAATGAAATAAAATCAAAGTATCACACTACTGAAAGGAAGAAATCAAGAGCTTAATGCGGTGAAAATATGAAAATTGCCCTCCCTCCCGCCGCCCCCCCCCCCCCCCCCCTTTGCAGGTACAAAGCCATAGATGTAAACACGCCACGTCCGGCTTCTGCTAATATTCGGCCCCGGTGATGGTGTAAACGGCAGGTGTTGTGGGCAGGCGGGAGAATGGGGGTTGAAGTGACGTGGCTAAGGATTCAAATAAATGAACTTAACTTCTTTTACGTTGTCGTCGTCCTCTTCTTTTTTCTCTGGGTAATGTACTCGTAAACCCTCTCTAGCAAATATTTTTGAAATTAGGCCAGTGTGTGGCCATATGCAGTGGGTAGCACAGTACTGTTCAGTGATTCAGGATGCAATATTCCCAATATAATGCATACATCTTTCTACCTACCTACTTCAAAGTCTCCCCTGAATCTCCCGCTGTAATGAAGTCTATTTCTAAAATAATTTTCTTGCAATTGAGATGAAAAAGTTCCTTAATAAAGTTGGAATATTCTAAGTGCTTCCATACAATAAAATCGCACTGCAGAATGAAGCTAGGGTAAAAAAAAATCATCACGTGAAGACCCACTACAGGTGCTGTGATAGTGTAAACGAGCCCATAGACAGAACTTAAAATGCTTGGCAGACTAGACCATAATCATTAGCATATTATACAATTTGTGTGTAGAACTGATTATTTTATTCCATAATACCACTGCATCACTGAATTCGAGCTTTTTGAATGTTGCCTCTGGAAAAGCTGTAAAGCAAATGTAATAGTAATTGCCTCAACATTTGGTTAATTATTTAATACTGATTTTTAATAACGTTGTCTGACGTAGTATACAATAGAAAATACAGGTAACCTATTCGGCTAACCATTTATTGCATCCAAACTCGAACGTAATGTAGTGTCACCAAAGATGGCTGTGTGTGTTGACGCCCGATTTGTGGTCTGTTTATTTTGTTTGTTTACCAGTGTTCGCGGTAGTATTCTGCTTTTGCAAAGAATCCGTTTTATTCACTGCTACTGTGGGAGTCAAGATATGAGGAGGAAGGTCAGGTAAGGCCTATAATGTGTTGCTTTCAAGTTCATACCCCAACAATTTTGCCATCATTCATGTAACGGGCAAAAAGTAGCACCGTGTTAGTATTGCGTCGAAATTTTATTATGTACTTCATTCTGAGAGTTAAGCGCAACTTTTTATGCTGTAAATGTTGGAGCATATTTAAATGCTCCATTGTAACAGTAATGTGTTCGAAAAACGTGAAGTTGAAAGAGAAACGGGTCGCACAAGCCATTATGCGTAAAAGGGCAGTATGCGGAAAAGCTTGACCACATAGGTGCGGTAATTCATTCCTTCTATCATAAGGAAAATAATTTTTGTACAATATGCAACACCGGTAAAGTTGCATTTTTGGACAGTCAAGGTTACTCTGATTTTATTTCTAACCTTACTAACCTAACTACTCCAGTATAACCTAACTAACTTAAGTGAAGGATGTGACAGTCCGAAACTGCAGTAATATCGTAACACCTGACTTTTTTGACTTTAAACGACCAAGCGGATAAAGAACAAACAGTTGTTACCGGTACGTATTTTACGGTATATAAGGAAACTGCCAGGACGCCCACCGTAGCTTGTGTATTGACGATCTCGCCGACCTAATGTAACGTAACCTAACTGGTGGGCGTCCCCCAGACCCCTTCTGATTTTAATCACCAAGGGTTATCTCTACACCTATAGCTGGAAGCCCTTAATCCGTATCAGACCAAAACTTCCCCCTAACCTATCCTAATTAGCCCGTGAAAGACCAGTTTTAATAGGAAATTTGGAAAACCAGCGCCCGTGTGGTAAAGTATTAATATGATTGCCTTATAGTTGGTGCAAATTAATTCATGAGATAACTTGTGCAGTCGAGTTTGTGAAATAAATGCGATTGTTTTACAGTTCGTGCTGTCCCTGTTGTGAAATAATACGGGCAATTGAAGAATGTTAAGGTATTTTCAGGTTGTAATTTCGCCACTTCAGAGAAAAAAACATTGAACTTTATTTGATTTTTTCAGTTTTTACAACGCCATGTATGATGTTTTGGGAAAGAGCTGGCAACAATTATGCGTTAGCGAATAATGAAACAGGCCGGGTGGTTCCAGCAATATGCCAACGACGTGGAAATACAGCTAAACAACAGCTCACCAGTAATGAGTTCTTCCTGTGGACGTTAAATAAATATCAGTCTTGCTATTCCCAGACGATTTTTTGCACCTGGTGGGAGATTTCTCGAGTTGGAGGGGTTAGGTGTACTGTAGATCATGTAACCTTTGTACAAAAAGTCTCCCAAGATTACTGAAAGAAAATTGTATGAACGTAGCAAGAATAGAGTAAATAAATGCTACTGGATTTAAGGAGTTAGTTTCTTCAGCCCAAGGATTTCTTATATTTTATTCTTGCTGCCTCCAGACGATGTTTTTATGCATCTAAGGAGAGATTTGTCGGGCTGGCGGGGTTGGATACAGGCATCATTAACTGCTTCAAGGTTAGAGGTTGTCTTAAATATAGTAAAATTATTTAAAGGTTGTAAGAAAAGACTAGACAGAAGTACGTTATCGTTTTTGAGAGTTAACGTTTTTACTGCCATGTTGAATCCATGCCGTTGCCCTAACCCTGAATGTTCCTGTGTACGGTACAGCCAAAATACGAGTAAATAATAAATATATAAAGAAAGTTGCTGACCTAGAATAATGATCAAAATGCATTCTTAGGCCAGACTAACCTCATCTCTTCACATCTCATCAGCATCCGTACAATCTCATCCCCACATCTCATCTAATCGCATGTTAAATAATGAAACGTCATCAAACCATACCAGAAAGAGCTACCATTAAAATATTTGATTACCTACAGTATTTTTGCACTAAAATTGAAGGTCACCATTGAATTATAACAAGTTCAGAAAAAGCGAAAAAGAAGGCAGGAAAAAACGAGTATTGGATTATATTAACAGCAGTTTTAATTCTGTAATGTTATGATGTTCAGATTGCTAGGTCATAGAAGGATTATTTTTTTTTTTGTCAGGACTGGTTAAAAACCAGTACAAGATTTTTAGTCTATATCTATCAATCTATCTGTATTAGCCTTCTTATTAAACGTTTAAGAGCACTGGAATATGTTTGGAGGATGCTGTTAACTAATATGTAGCTAACATTTTCAAAATATTGCTGTACCGGAATGTTTTATTATTTTTGATGTCATATCAACATGGTGATTAGATAGTAGTGGTAAGTCTACCGTACAGTAATATCTATTTTCACCGTTGTAGTATGTTAGATGAGGATTATTAAATTTTGTTATGGTATTGGACAAGCCTGCTTCCAGTTTCTCGAGTTGAGATATGCTTACCTAGACGTTTGAGAGTTGCCGCATGGTGGGTGGAAATGTTTTCACCTTTTATTTGATTTCTCCAGTCTCTCTTATTATCTCCGCAACCAGTCAGATCATAGTCTAATATATTTGCTGATAATCTGTCAGAATTCTTTATTGGACCGAGAAATAAGACATTGATATCCAGAACAAATTGCGACTATCTGGCAACTGTAGAGGAGGCTCGTGATTGGTCGTAGGTTTAGGCGGGAAATCAGACTTGCGGCGTAACAGACCAGCGAGCATCTCTATATCTTTCGTGAAGGTTAGTGCCTGAATTTAGCGGCTGCTTTGGTTATCTGTTAATTCTGATAACTACAGCGTCTGAAAGAGGATTTTGTGCATAAGATGACTTAATATCAATTCCATTAAATATGAAAGTTACGGCAAATTACATCATAAAACGAAGGGTCGTCTGAAGTCTAAACATGACCCATTTCTGTTTTGAAGATGCTGACTTTCCAACAGTTGCATCATGTACTGTATGATGTTTTTCCTGTTTTTACTCCAGCACTTGCATCATGTGCTGTATGATATTTTTCCTGTATCTATTAGTATATTGCACATAAGAGTTACAGGAAAATTTCTGACCGCAAGTGGTGATAGAAAATAAGCGACTTTAACACGGATACTTGAGTTCATTAGGCTCATGTGAAGAATAACTATTTGTAATAAGGGAAAATCTGAAATTCTGAATTCCTAAATACCTGTATTAAGCACTGTAATCCATAGCATTATCGTTCTGAGAAGAGCTGTGTATGAGAGTACATACTTTAGTTATATATTCTTACTGTGTATTCACTAAATGACGTGAACTGTAGATAGCTGTATATTAATGTACGTTAACTATGAATGATGTATATTTTTACTTAGGTTTATTTTTCGTATAATGTCCACCGGAGCATTTTCCTCATCCGACCCATTCAGTACAATGTCATTTTTCTTTTAAATTTTATTCAGCTTAGGGGAAGAATCTTGTCTTGGAGTTAAATAAGATCGTCCAGAGGCATCCCAAAATATACATTGTATACGGTAATTTGGACAGCATACAAAGTGGCTGATACGATATTCCCCCTTTTGGCACGGTATATTTCGATTTGATATACGATGTCCACTCATTGTTACTACTACAACTACTAGTACTACTACTGCTATTATTATTATTATTATTACCGGGTATTATTATTATTATTATTATTATTGTCAGTGGGATGGTTGGTGTGGGTGGAGCTGTGGAGGGTTGAGTGCCGGTATAAAAATGTACGGACAAAAATATATATATACAAACCGATTTTTCTACGCAGGATAAAATCAAAGAGTTTGGTAGCCAGAATTATAAAAAAAAAACTAGTGAAGTGATTGGTGCGCGGATGGGGGTGAGGAGGTTTGGGTGCCGGCAGAAAAATGCAAGAAAAACCACTTTACTGTTTGGAGAGAGAGAGAGAGAGAGAGAGAGAGAGAGAGAGAGGTGTCGTCGTTGAGAAGTGGTTAGTGCGTGAGTGTAGAGGTACCAGTGTCGGAAGAGAGAAAGAGAGGTTTAGTGTAATGAAAATACGTCTGAGTAGGGAAGTGGAAGAAAGGAGAGCAGTATGACTTTGTTGGTTGACGGTCTTGTGAATATTTATGTTCCTTGTGGCATATTTTAGGTCTGGAGGTGACGCATGTATACGAGGGGAAGGGCCAAGCCGAGTTGGTTTGTTGTTAAGCAGGTGAAAGGATAGGATGTAACAGAACTTGCTCTCAGAAGACAAGAGATTGTAGTTTGGTAGTACACACACACACACACACACACACACACACACACACACACACACACACACACACACACACAAATCAGTCATTCAATCTATATCATCTATCATCAATCAGTGCGTCTGTCTGTCTCTTCCTGTATACTGCTTTTTATATACATTCGAAAACGCCAGTATGGAGAGGTGTAATAGAAATTGGTTGGAACGGAGAATTTCCAAAGTTAAAATGAGTGAACGGAGATGTGGTCTATTTTGGTGTTGCAGTCCGGTTGTAGGGCTGTATTTTTACGATCCTC
>JAGKTI010000814.1:86340-111710 GCA_018397915.1 Birgus latro | reverse complement strand
CGTTCGGGATTGAGGCGTCTGGCAATAGATAGATAGATAGATATTCATTCCATAATCAGATGAGTTTATTCAGTCATGGAAAACCTCCTAAGATTGAAGTAAATGAAAATTATATCTAACTCTCCAGTCTGAAAAGTCCATCCAAAACTGAATCAAATTGTCTGGTAGTAGCAGTAATAGAGTTTGGAATGCTGTCTGTTGTCAGGGTGAAGTCATTAACTTTTGGGGCTAAAAGGATCCTAAGCCAAACTGTGAGACTGATTATATATAATGTTCCCAGGTCCAGGATGGAGAAAGTAATTGATGAGCTGCCACTAAAGGCAACTACAGCTCAGTTCTGGGGTGCTGTCAAGATATACACGGAGAAGCCTCATGTCATCAACCGCAGAATGTGTGGCGTGGCCAATTTGTGGATTGGTATGGCAAAGGAAAGTTTTTGCTGGGAGAGAGTAGTAATGGATTTAAGCCATCAACTCAGATCTCCATCAGCAAATATGGTGAAGGAGAACAGCCAGCCTACAACACAACCATCATCTTGTAATGATGGCACTTTGATTTGTTCTACAGCAGAAAACACGAGCTCACATAAAGAATATAATGAAGTAGAATCTAGAAATAATTTAAGCCATCAGCCCAAATCTCAGTCAGCAGATAAACAGAAAAAAAGCCAGCATGTCACACTGTCTTCATTCAGTAAAGACAGCACTATGATTTATTCTGAGAAGACATCAGAAAACACCAGCTCACATAATGAAAGTTGTGAAGCAGAATATGAGAATAATTTAGTAGAAAGAATCAAGACAGTTCTTTGTAATGAAGGCTTTACAAGCTTAGAAAGTGAACTTGATAACTTGGATAATGGAGTTCATGAACAAGAGGAAACCATGCAGCAGGATCTGTGTGAAGTTGCTTTGTTGTCCAAGTATGCTGACTTGAGCAAGAAAAAGAACATTCCCTGGCAATATATGTTGGAGGAGAAAACATCTGGGATAGCTGTGATTAGAAAGATGATTCCAAAACAGCTTGAGAGATACACCTCAGCATATGAAGTGGTGATCATGGGTAAGATGCTCATTCTTGTGTGTTTTCTTGTCTGGAACATAATGGTTGACTCAAAAGGCTGTATTATTAAAATTAAGTACAGCATGTGAAGGGGTAGGCAGAATCGTACCTTATGGTGGTCTGTTTTTAAATATTAGACTGTACAGTAGTTCATCTATAGTACATTACTTTGTTCCAGATTTTGACCTTTTCTATCTGTCTATCTATCTGTCTGTTACCAGATTCCATAATTCTGTAAGGGGTAGCCATTTGTCTTTGAGTTAATGATATTATGGGGAGGGGCATCAACCCTCTGCCAACCCATTTGTTGACATGAAGGAAACATGTGTGGGTTGGTTATGTGGTTACCACCCAGCATTGTAAATGGTTTCCTAGCATATAGGAAACCATTAGGTTTAGGCTTGTCACTTAAACTAAAGCCACCTGAAAAGGTAAGAAGAGTAATAAAAACTGACAGGAAAGATGGAAGAAATAGGAAGAGAGGTAGACACAGAAAGAGAATAATAAAGGTAAAGGAAGAAGTGGGCAGCACTACATCAAGTAAGTGGATGATGGTTGCCACAATTTTACAGCTTATTTCACATAGCTAAGTGGTAAAAAAGACATTACTGTGGTGCTGCATCTATTCTGTAGTACTTTTTTGTGACTAGCACCATATTCTTATGTTGATCTCTTATTCCTGCTTAGCATTCAAGATTGAGAGGTGGCAGTATTTGTCTAAGTTAGAGCAACAAGATCATAATACTTGAACTATGCATTTATTACAGAGAGGACCACACCCCGTGTGACGTATCTAGGTTACATCCCAGCTTCTGCTCCAAGCATCATTCCACGCCTTCATTACACCTTTACACCGACTAACAATGGAGTGGCTCTGTCCTGTGTCATAGGTTTGTTTACTGTTTATTTACCACCTTTTGCAATATGGTGTCCATGATGGAGGAAGAAATCTATTAAATCTATTAAAATGTTATTGTACTTTTCTGCCTGAGGACATCAGCTATACTTTATTTTAGCTGCTACTAGATTTTATCCACTGAAGTCAGCTGTAGTAATGAAGAGGTAGTTAATGAAGACCACATATGCCACCAACAGTTTGAAGTCTCACCTGAACTAAATACAACTGTCTGGTGGTTTTCAAGAAAATATGAAAATTTTTCTCATTGGGAAGAGGCTACTGTACTAAACTCTGCCATTTATTTTACATGAGGAGCTACAGGTAATGAATAGCACCACAAATGTATTGCTTTACATAGTCTACAATAAAAGCGTTTGAATAATTAACCCATGGTCAAAATTTCACCAGAGACATTTACTCTCATTATCATCATCATCATCATCCTGCCTTTTCATGCCTAAGAATTGGATAAGGAATCTTTGTCATTATCATGTTATTTTCTCTATGTCATTCTTATCTGAAATTCAGATCAGTGACAACTTTTATATTTTTTCCTGCTTTCACCAGACAGTTTTAATTTGTTTGTAGGTCCTTCATACTGTAAGAGTTAGAAACATTTCATTAATATGTTTTGTACATAGAATCTTTTATATCTTATTTTTGCTACCTCTAGATGGTGTTATTTAGAAAGGGAAAAATGTGTATGTGTTGTTGCTCCAGGCTCATTTGAACATGAACCCAGTGGACTACAGATTGAAGTTGTCCTTTTGTGCAGTCCATCACCCACCAGTCGGGGGATAAAAAAGGAGCTGAGGGACGTTTATACTGAGTTACCATAATCATTACAGGTAAAGATGAGCGTACCAGTAGCTTACTGAGGGACGACCCAAGCATTGTGTGGGTTCAAAAAAAACTACTACCCAAAATAGCAAAATGGATGACTGAGGTTATGGAAGATGGGAAGGTTGAAGACAAAGGCTCCCTCAAGCTGGTGGATGTCCAAGAGTATGGTCAGTTGTATCAGAAGCTGAAAACAAAATATGGAAAGCAGCTGATTAAGGTAAAGATCCAAGTGCCCACTCCATGTAAACAGAAATGGCCAATCTCATTTTATCCCTTTCAGATTGTAGGGGTTCAAGACTAGGATTCCATAGTTCAATACATTTAGATAATCAGCCTGTTTCTTTGATGGCATTACATACATGACAAACTTCCAGTTATTCCAAGGGGGTCAAGCTCAGGGGTATGGTTAGATCGTCACCTCACATGACAAACTTCCAGTTATTCCAAGGGGGTCAAGCTCAGGGGTATGGTTAGATCGTTACCTCCTGTGGTGCTCTAACCACTTGGCCACCAGAAAAGGGACAGGGTCAGATATAACAGTACAGCACAGTATGTGAAGGAAGGTTATGTTTTTAAGAGTAGGGATTGTTACTGAGTGGAGACTGAAGTGCTGATGTCCACTTGACCCCTCATAGATGCAATGGCATTTGGTTGAAGAGGTGGATGAAGTATGTAGTACAGTATAATACTAATTACCATACTTTTTTACCCCTAAAAGGATGCAGAGTACGACAGTTAATAGAGTCCCTATAATATACTGATTGCTACTGCCAGAGAGTTTTATTCACACTAGGTGAGACATGAATTTGGGAACTTTTTGTATGGGCAGGCATCAAGGGAGACTTTCTCTAACCATTTCATTGCCATAGATCTCTCCCAGCCTGAATAAAATAATCTGTTCATAATAAGAAAATGTAGTTAAAAAAAAAAAAATCTTCATACTGTACTGATGGGATTGGTTAGCTTACTAGTGTATTTTATGTTGGTATACAGATGTGGCCCGAAGTGACAGACCCTTTTAAGTTTGTGTATGAAGATATAGCCATCGCCACATACCTGCTGCTCCTCTGGCGGCAAGAGAGAGCTGAGAAACATTTGCCTCAGTTCCAGAGCTTTGTGGACCTAGGTTGTGGTAATGGACTTCTGGTGTATCTACTTAACAGTGAGGGTCACCCAGGGATTGGTATTGATATCAAGAAGCGCAGTATCTGGAGTATGTTCCCTGCTACGGTACATCTTAAGGTAATGGTGTGTATTATGTATAGGAATTATTATGACTGCTGTCATACAGTACCTTGTATTTAGCTGTGTAAAAGCAAACAGATTTCTTGCCACTGGGATGATGATTCTGGTGTGCACTGTGGGTAACAATAATGAAGATTACCATTTATTGTAGACTTATGTGGAAGCTGATGATGATAATGATGAATATGACAATGACAGTGATAATGAAGATGAGAGTAATGATGATATTGATGATGATGATGATGATGATGACATTGATAATGAAGATGAGAGTAATGATGATGGTGATAATGATGATGTTATCAACTTTCACAGGAAGGTATCATAGAGCCATCAGACAAAAACCTGTTCCCAGAATACAATTGGCTGATTGGGAATCACTCGGATGAACTGACCCCTTGGCTGCCAGTCATTGCAGCCAAATCAAAGTACACAACTCGCTTCTTTGTCATCCCATGCTGTGCCTATGATTTCAACTGTAAATACAAGAGAAAGTACGCAGGGCGGAGCCAGTACTCAGATTACCTGGAGTATGTGAAGGAAATTGGTGTGGTGTGTGGCTTTGAAGTGTGGCAGGACAAACTGAGAATTCCATCCACCAAAAGAGTCTGCTTAATTGGCCAGAACCGAACATATGGGGAAGAGCAGTTAAGTAAAGTATTGGCTGGTATTGATTCCTTTGTGAAGAAGAGAGAAAAGTTAAATTCTGAGGCTACTGGAAATCAAGAAATCAGTCATAAAGAACAGGGTAAAAAACTTCAACAAGGTGAAAAGTTAAATTCTGAGGCAACTGCAAAACAGGCATTTGATTATAAAAAGCAAAGTGAAAAGTTAAATTCAAAAGGCACAGAAGAGCAAGAAATCAGGTGTAAAGAACACTGTGAAGATAAGCAGTTTGGTGATGGGCTGTGGGTAAACTTCAAGGCAAGGGAAGCAGTACAACAAGTCCGCAACTGTACACAGCTTGAGAAGAGTGTGAGAGAGGACCTGATATCAACAGTGGCAAAAATGCTAATGGATAAGAAGCATATTGTTGAGGTATGGTAACTTTACTATAAATATTGTACCTTAAAATCATGAGCCTGTATTTCTGCTCACCTTCGACTCCCTATCCCAGACTGAAAAGAGAATGTAGGCATAATTTCACACCAAAAGAAGACTTGTTGTTTAGTGTTAACATGGTAATTTAAAGAATTTCTTGACTGCATGAAGACCAGTTTGCTTATAATGCCAACAAATCATTGTCCAGTAAACCCTGCCTGTGGCTTCCGACTAGGCAGAGTCAAGGGTAGAGGGTTACAGAAACTATGGCTAATGAGTGTACTTCTGTTGTTTTGCAGGTTGAAGTTGAGCAGAACTGCCTTGTAGAATGGGACAAGGGAGGCAGCATGACACTGGGAGACATTGCCAGAAACATGGAGCCACAACAGCGCCTTGCTCTTAAGAAGGAATATGGAGGATTACAGACGTTACTAAAAAATCACAGACACATGTTCAGCCTCATAGATGGGAAAGTCAGTCTTCAGGTAAGGTTTGACTATATTTAGATGTGGGAGCGTCTCTTGGAGGGGGCCATTCATTTAGTCGCAACCTAAGGTTCTTGAGGTGCAAGGTGCTTAACTTCCCATAAACTTTAGCCATGACCCATTTTATAGCTCTCATTGTTCCTACATTTGTCTTTTTTTTTTAATTTTTTTTTTATTTTAAGTATATTTTCTGTACACAATACAAACCAGATGGGGGCACTCACCATCCACTCACTCGATGTAGTGCTGCTCTTAGGTGTCTGCCTTTTCATCTCCTCCATCCTTCTTTTCTTCCATCCTCTTATGTCTTTCTTTCCTTCATTCTTTCCTCATCCTTCTGCCTACAGGTGACTTTACACTTCCTCTTCTGTCTTTCTTGCCTTCATTCTTTCCTCTTCCTTCTGCCTATGGGTGACTCTGCACTGAGTGACAAGCCAAATGGTTTCCTGTACACCAGGAAATAATTCGCTATGCTGGGTGGTAACCATATAACCAGATTTTGGCACCTGGTGGTTTAGTGGGTAATTATGGAACTCCAGTCAGATTGAGCCCAGTGAAGGTTTATATCCAAGGGATGGTTGGTATTTATTGCTCATGTAATATCACTCAGGGATGAATGAGGCTGGTCACTCTCATCTTAAGTGTCAGGACCAACTTGCCTAGCCCCAGGCTCGTACGCTCCTCATGGGGCAATGTAGGATTGGATAATGGATGGATGGATGGAATACAAGCCTTGATACTTTCCATTATTATCCTTGAGGCTGTATATGATTTTTTGTTCTATGCATTCCATATTTCAGAACTTAAAGTGTAGTAGCCATGTAGAGGTGTATGGTATGTAGGAGGACTGCTGGGCCTTGATAGCAGGCTGTGAAGCCTATGCCCAGAGTTGGACACACACCAAAAAAAAAAAAAAATGAAAAGCAGATGAAAATATTGTATAAGAAGCAGTGGTAAAATAGGCCTACGTGTTATAATACAGTTTGTGTTTGAAGAGTATCATTGAGGTCATACTGTACTTGAACTCCTTGGTGAATTCTTGCAAGACAGTGCAGTAGAAAATGTTATACTTTGTCACACCACAGCACACACACTACGCTAATATGCAGACACATCAGCAGTGTAGGGAACCCATGAGACAAGTTGATAGGTGTGGTTGCTTATCTGTGGTCAGTGGGTCTGCTTGGTCAGGTAGACTGACACGTGTTATCATCTTGGGTACACCTTTTCCCTTAAAGTACAGTACAAATGGTACTGCTGATATGGGGAACACTGGTAAATCAGTTTTGTAGGTAGCTTTGGAACTCTTAGTTTATTATTTTTATTTTTTTTCCTGTGCTGTTATTTGAAAAAAGTAAAAAAGGGGCCTTATAATGAGGGAACTTACTGTATTATTCATAGTAGTAGCTAACATTATCCCATTAAGAGTTTGGTTAATGTCTGTCTAGTGTATATGTAGTGATTTATTTTGTAATCTTTGCAGAGTCCAGTTCCTGTGTGGAAAACAAAGATTCCCAGTGACAGAATCAAAACAAAGCTGTGCTGGTTTCATGAGAACCATAAAAGGGGTTGTCCTTTACCATCTGATCTCTGTACATTTGCCCATGGAAGTGTAGATTTAAGGTAAGACATTCTTTTTCCAGCAGTGCCATAAATAATAATTGTTTCTGTAGAAAAAATATTGGTTTGTGAAAGAATGTTTGTAAATACTGAACTAAAAGGTAGGTGAGCAATAAAATGCATATATATTTTTAAAAGTTTGTTTGCACTCATCCTCAGTCATCTATGTAAAATTGTCTGATTATTCAGTTACCCTGTAATTTTTCATCTAGATCTATTAAGGTCAAGAGGGTATGGTATTTGTACTTCAGCCTAACTGCATTTTGACTCATTTCAACTGATTGTTTTTATTATTCACTTGCAAAATACTGGTATATTTGTTACTTTAAAAGTCATCAGTGGTGCATTTGTACAAAATTACCTGGCATGAAAATGTGCTTGAAAATAGATGCAAGTGACTGTACAGACATACAGAAGCCAGGCAACCTACTACAGCCTACACAACACACTAACAATACTGTATGGCCATTCCATTGCCCAATAAACAACTTATAATAAAATCAATAACAATTTATAGTTAACAAGATTATAAATATATGAAACAAATACATGAATTTATTTTCTGTAGGGTTAAAAAAAAAAAATGTAGCTACAGCTTTAATCTTTTTATTTCATCAGCTTTGAAGTCCGTTCTGAAAAGCAGAGAAAGTTATGGCATTATTTCCTTGAATTAAAATCAGCCTTTATAATAAAGCATTTTACCGTTATGAACTGTTACTTGCTGAATAAACTGCACAGTTTTCACCCTACGGACCTGCAGGTATAAAAATGCCATACAACACTTTACATACCTGTATGTACCTTGTAATTATATCAATACAGTATGTCAGATATTGCTATAGAGTAAAACCAATAACTGTTGGAAAAGATACATTTTTTACTTAAATGTAACATGTAACATCACCTAATTTAATATACCCTAAAACAACAGTCACCACTTCATGATTCCAACTGCATCCATACTAAATTCCCATCCCATAAACCTGCCAACAGTCCATACTTCCTTAAAGTCTAGGATGTGTGGAGGCAAAATGCACCTTAATGTGAAGCATTACAAAAGAAGCCTTGCTTCTTTTTCATGACCGAGGGGGGGGGGGAAATGAATAGCAAAACACTTTAAAGTAAAGAATAGGTGTTAATACATCAGCACCTTAATAATGAAACATAAATACATACATACATCATCTAATCGTATGTTGTCCCATGAGAAACGTAGGAGACGGGGGCTTGGCAAGTTGGTATATCGTTTCGTTTTTGTTTTGTTTTTTTTGTTTTGTTTTTGAAGGCTCCAACGTGCTTGCATGCGTCGGCCTTGGTCACCTAATGGCGGCTCTCCATGCTGCTCGATCCCTGGCAGCCTCCCTGTTAAGTCCCTTAATCCTTAAGTCACACTTAATGACCTCGTCCCATGTCTTTCTCAGTCTACCCCTCCCAACCCCTCTCCCAATATTAACACTTATCACCCTCTGTACCCAATTATCATCCCCCATCCTCTCCACATGTCCAAATCACCTCAGCCTACCTCTCCTCATCACAACACCAATACACTCCAGTCCCATCCTACCTCTCAACTCTTCCATCGTAAACCCAGCCCCTCCAGGCCTTGCACGCAGGGACGCACTGCGCATCCACCTAATCATTGTCATTTCTGTACATTTAAACCTACGAATATCCTCTTCCTTTACTGCCCAGGTCTCACTACCATACAGCATCACACTCCTAACACATGCTGCATACAAAGACCCCTTAGCACGTAAGGAGAATCCTCTCAATGTCAGGAGAGGCAACAGCTCCCTGAACTTCTTCCAACCACTTCTCACTCTAGCAACCGAGCTAACTCCAGCCCCACCTCTGGCACATAACATGTCTCCCAAATAACAAAACTCCTCCACACACTCAAGAGACTCACCTGCAAGTTCAACCCTCTCACGCCTAACAATCTCCACCTGCTCTCCCCGACACGCCGCACACATGAAATTAGCATTATCTCGCAGTCTACCTCTAATACCACTACATCTCTTGTGCACCCATTTATCACAAACACTACACGAGATGGAATTACTTCACACACCCTTGTGGCAAACTGCACACGGCCACTCTCCCTCTCCTCTGATTGTACCGCCACCAACCCTAGATATCATCACTTTTGTTTTATCTGCATTTACCCTTAAGCCCTTGTACCCCATACCATCTCTTCACTTCTTAAATCTTTCCTCCGCCTCCTTTTCATTCTCTGCAATCAAACCAAATCATCAGCATACAACATCTCCCATGGGAGTCCATCTCTGAAGTCACGTGACAGGGCTTCAAGCACCATGATAAACAACCAGGGACTCAAAATTGACCCCTGATGCATACCAACATTCATGGAAAAGTCATCACTCAAAACTCCATTCACTCTTATCTGGGTGCGAGCACCCACGTACATGGCCATAACCACCCTAACTAGCCACTCTTCCAACCCTAGCTTTCTCATTGCCCACTTCACCACCTCTCAAGGGACTCTTGTCAAAGGCCTTTTCCAAATCAACAAAAACAAAATACAATTCCATTTTCTTTCCAATATATTTTTCCTGAAGCTGTCGAACAATGAATATGGCATCAGTGGTCCCCCTGCCTGGCATAAAC
Source organism: Birgus latro (assembly GCA_018397915.1). Taxonomy (NCBI): domain Eukaryota; kingdom Metazoa; phylum Arthropoda; class Malacostraca; order Decapoda; family Coenobitidae; genus Birgus; species Birgus latro. The sequence goes on along the minus strand of JAGKTI010000814.1, from coordinate 101,888 downwards.
CCAAACTGCATCTCATCGATATTCACTCTTTCTTTAATTATACCTTCTAGAACTCTCTCCATTACTTTCATTATCTGATCTAAGAGCTTTATACCTCTGTAATTTCCCCTCTCCAAGGCATCACCCTTCCCTTTGTACACATTTACAATTACACTCTTCAGCCAATCATCTGGGACAACACACTCATATATAATCCTATTTATCAGGTCAGTGACTAACCTCACCCCAGTATCTCCTGAGGCCTTCAACATTCCGGCAGTCAACCCAGACACACCTGCCGCCTTCCCCACCCACATCCTGCCTATTACCTCACTCACAGTAGCAGCGTCAATCAAAGGCCAAGGGCCAAACACTGGATCAGCTGGCTCCAAACCTTCTCTATCCCAATCAAACTCCTCATTCAACAACCGGCTATAATGCTCTCTCCATGCATCTTTAATATCCTCGCTGTTCACCACTACCCTTCCATCATCATTCTTCACACACTGCTTACCTACAATTTCCCGATTATCCCTCTTCACCTAATTTGCCACCCTAAAAATCATATTTTTCCTTTCTCCATGATTTAGATTATCAAGTAAAAGTCTCTGTGACTCAGACTTCGCCCTGTATACCTCTCTTCTAGCTCTGTGCTTGGCAGCCAAGTACTCCTCCCTGTTACCACCCTTCTTCCATTCCCGGAAAAGCCTTCTTTTCTCCTTAACTGCAGCTTCTACATCCTCATCCCACCAACAAGTTACTTTATGTCTTGGTGGGCCTCTTGTCCAACCGCATATTGCATCGGTAACTCTCAAGAGGTTGTTCTTAAGGGCTCTATACTGTTCATTAACGCCTCTATCTATGGCTTCCTGTTCAGCCACCACTCTCCTCATCTCACTATAAAAGGCATCCCTTACTGATTGGTTTCCCAGCTTCCATATTTTCCTCCTAGGTACATATGTCCTCCTTCTCATCACTCGTTCCTTAAGCACCATGTCACAAATCAACAGTTTGTGCTGCTGCATACACTCCTTGCTTCCTATAACTTTAACATCCCTCAGTAATCTCCTATCAACCCTCCTGACCAGAAAATAATCTATCTGACTACTACTTCCCCCGGACTCGTACGTAATCAACCAGGTCATTCTTTTCCTAAAATGTGTGTTGCACACAATCATGTCCATAGCCTCCCCAAACTCGAGTATTCTTTCCCCTTCCGCATTCCTCACACCATATGCACATCCTTCATGGACTCCTTCATAAACTTGAGCTGCTTCACCCACATGACCATTTAAATCCCCTCCCAGAACCACTACCTCACCATCACCCATACCACTTACTACACGTATTAAATCATCCCAAAATCTATCCTTCTCTGTGTCATCCAATCCTACCTGTGGAGTATATGCCGATATAACTGAAATCATTTTCCGCCCGATCAAAATTTTCGCTACTAATATCCTATCACTTACTCTCACAACATTCATGACATATTCCACCCATTTCTCCGCAACCAACACACCCACACCCCCATATCCGTCAGTTCCCCCCTGCCAAAACAACTTATAGTAGCAATCCTTCCCAACAATCTTTCTGGCTGATCCACCCCTGTACTGGACTTCCTGCAAACATGCCACATCCACCCACCTCCTATTGAATGCCTCAACGACTTCCCCTGCTCTTCCTCTCAAACTTCCCACATTCCATATTATTAACCTCTTCAGTCCAATGACATGTTTTATTCTTGTTACCACCAAACAACTTTATTCAATGTAGGTCTGACCTCTACAGTACCTGTATTAGTGATGGAGTTAATATAGACTAACTCCACCATTTCAGAAAGTCTCTCTAAATCTAAAAGCATCTGGTGGCAGCAATGCTGGAATACAAAATAAAGTATCAGAGTGAAATGGTGTACCCCATCAACATGGTGACTTTTTACTCTTGCTATCTTCAGGCATTTTTATTCACAGGACAGGTCTTTCAAATGGAAGGGGTTAGATTAGTTCATATTAACCCTTTTGCTTAAAGGGATATGCCAGAAGCTGAATGAAATTATCTGAAGGTGTCACAAAAAAAAAAAAATGTTAATAGAGTGAAGTGGTTAAAGGTAGATTGTAGCTCAAAAATTCATAGTAAAACTTACCTGAGCTGTAGAACTTTCCTCATTTCTGATGGTGTTAGTCTCCAAGTTGTTGTCGTTGAATATTCGGACACCTGAAATGTATAAATCAGTGTCCAAGGTGATATGCTAAAATCAACACATCTGCTTTATCATTATTCATTTATTCATCATCTAACCCAGTGTTACCCCATGAGAAGCACAGAAGCCCGGGGCTAGGCAAGTTGGTCCTGACATTTAAGATGAGTAACCAACCTCACTCATCCCTGAATGGCATTACGCGAGCAATAAACCCCATCCACCCCTGGGATATTAACCCCTACACCGTGGGGTTGTCGGAGGCACGCCGGGCCATTCCCGCAGGGATATTCGTGCTCCGACTGACTTTTTAAAAATATTTGCCAAAAATTAGTTATTAGTCCTAGAATATTATAATTATATATGCACATGGCACATACCTTCAGCTTTCTCCTGGGATGTTTTTTTAGCACTCGTCAACTACCGTAGGACTTGTGGAGACTTCTGAAGTTGGGTAACTAAGTCTCCACTTTACACTTCCCGACATCCCCTAATCTGAATACCACTGCCAGATATTATCACTAGAAACACTATTCAATGATTTCCAAGTAGTTTGGAATCCATACTAAAAAAAAAAAAAAACACTGAAAGCAATGTAAAATACGAGCGCATATGAGCCTCCCACTCGCGCTAATTCGCCGCTGGAATTCTGTCATTTCTTACTCATATATATACTCACACTTTATTATTTCTAGTACTTTATTACACTTACATATATCTACAGTCCTTTACCGCTTCCCACACGATGTTTAGTAGGGGTAGAGGTCACAGGGCCTTTTATAATAGGCACAAAAGTGGCAGAAATGGAGGGGCGTCATTTCCCCATGAAGGACGAGAGCGAACTGGCTGTATCTCAGTAGCCAAGAGTTGAAAATGTCAGCTGCTAATGTATATGCTAAGAAATAAGCCGTAGGAAATCTAGACAATACATAATAAATTAGGTAGTTCCAGGTGAATATAAATATCACTCAGGTTTCTCCCTTCCTTTCTTATATACATTTATATTACGAGAGAAGCTCATACGGCATATTTTACGGGGGGAAAAAGCAGGGGAAATTAGCGAACGAGTGCAGGCTGGATGTTGCCAAGTGATAATTAGCCAGTTCCAGGTGTATGGCACTATCAATTACCTTATTTTTTATACATATATATTATTTTGTATAAGAATAGGGCATATGGGTCATTTCAATGGATGAAAACAGTGGAAAAATCCGGTGAAGATTTACTTAGCACAGAGCGGCTGAGCAGACGACACGAGAGGGTAATGGAGGGGAGGTAGGGAGGGGAGTCTAGAATGGGGGAAAATGGCTAAATTGTCAACAATGGATGGGAGTACTGATGACATTAGCAGCTCTGACTATTGTTGGACATTGGCAGTGCTGATAGATGATACAAGTCACCACCTGAAAGCCTGGGGGAATTAAAAATAACACAGTCACTCAAGTGACGACCCACGGTTAAGGGGTTAATCTGCACCACTTTATAAGTTTACCAAATATCATGTGCATACATGAATATAAGTTTTTCTCAGTCATTAATCATTGAGAGAATTTGCTGATTTCAATACACCTGGATTGTCAGTTGCTGATGAAGTATACTAAATTTAAAGCGTGAATGAAAGAGATCTCCCTAAAGCTAATAAGCAGTGGGAATTGTACATAAATGAAGTTGTACAAGTTTGGTGTCATGTATCAGTGACCTTCAACGTGGACTTTTTAATTACATACCATCTCTTGGAACCAATGTTTGTAAGCAAGGAAGCAAGTGTACAAAAATAACTGTACATCATCATAGCAAAATCATTAACCAGTGTAAGCAGATGCATGGTACCTCAGCTAAGTTTTCTAGGTTGAGTAGTGTTGCCATCTGTGTGAGGCGCGTCAGCTGGTCCCTCACACCCCACTCGGACACTTGGGATAGGTAACCCACAATGGCTCGCACTTCTCGGTCCAGCAGGAGCCCACCCAGCTGCAACAATAACACATCATATTCATCATACTCTTTTTACTCTAACTTAGCCAAAAACTGACATCTCTTCATCTTGAACATTGAGTTGTATCAACAGCATAACACTAAAATATGATGCAAGTCATGATGCAGTGCCATGGAAAGAAAGAATAACCATTACCCTGTATTTTTCTCCCAATGACCTATGTTATGTGACATGCAAAAGGCCAAGTTAAGATAAAAGAATTTATTCCTTCTTTAACTGTTAAACATTTCACTACAGTACAGTGAAAAAGGTAATGTCTAACTGACTGGGTGGATTTAACCTCCTCAGTCTGGTTATGTATTTTTCACTTACTACCTTCAGATGATTTTAATCAGTTTTGGGGCTAGTCTTAATCAGTTCCTTCAGTACCAGAGCTACAGAAAATAACTGAACACTACTATCTGGTAGACTGATTAAAATAAAAAACACATTATCAGACTGAAGGACTGAGGCTTCCCATCCACATTAATTGCTTTAAAGTGTAGGGCTTTGAGGAGAGGCAATTATTATTATTATGATCATCATCATCATCATCTTCATCCAAACCTCTTTTACTACTTAAGGATTGGTTGAAGCAGGGTTCACAATGCAAGATAAAAACCTGAAAGAAGGAGACCTAGCAAAAGTCTGCCCAATTAAATGAGATTGGTACTTGCCCTGTTGAAAGAAGTCTTAAGTACAGCCTTCTCCAACTGCTGTGCCACCTCAGCCACCAACACGGCCACCAGAGCACGGTAGTTGTCCTCGGTCAGCAGCGGCAGGAACGACCCCAGCAATCCATCCACCTGCACCATCAAGCTCTGGCTGAATGGGTCATTGGCCTCGTAGCCTGCAAACTCTTCCTGTCAATACAATACTGTATTAGCCTCTTCAGTCCTATGCTGTATTTCACACTGTATTTCATCCTTGCTACCTTCAGACAACTTACCGTAATTCACATTCAGGAGAGAAATTAGACTGAAGGGTTTCAGGGAGATAATATTTAACCCTGTCTGTACAAATGCTCTCTCCAAAACATAAAAAAATAATCTGGAAGTAGCAAGAAGAAACTTGGAAAAATGTCATCATAACGAAAAAGTTATTTTCTTTTAAAACAGTGGTAAATGCAATAAAACATCCTTAATTAACAAGAACTGTATATCCAAACTTCAATAACATATGAATTAAAATATCTGAAAACCTGCAACATAAGGACAGTTGTTCCATATTTACATTGATCATTTACTATACAATAATTAAGTAACCAAGAGTGCACATTACAGAAATTTACAGTACTAACAAACTAACATAACTCTAACTCACTCTCCCCATCTCACATACCCACCTCCTTAATATCATGCGAGGTAGTGTTGAAGGAGTCCACCCATGGCTTGACTCTTGGTTTCACTGCTGTAGCTCGCAGCTGTGACATCCCAAACTCACTCACCATTGCAAGTTTCCCTGTAGTTGCCTTCAAGTCATCTGGCAGATAAAGTTATAAAAAGATATGTACAGCAGATACTGTATTTGTAGATATCAGCTAGGCCAAAATCCAGCTACTTCTGACCGTCACATAACAGAACCAACACACAACATGACCGTTAGTTACTTTGAACATCTTGTGAATTTTTTATCATGTGCCTCTCGCTAGTGATATCCTTTTGGGAGTCCAACATATTGGGAATAACAGAATTTTCAGTCTGAAACACTTCCCTCTTTTCCTCTTTTACTACTGGAGTTATGAAGCTGCTTGCACCATAGGGTGTTAGCAATGGTCATGTAGGTATCTGACTGTAATGTGATAATAACTAAAGTGCATTTGTCCTAACATGATAAAGCTTTGTATCCTCTTTCAGCTCAGTTGATGGCTAAGTGTAGTCAGCTTTGAAGACAAACCTGATTAGACCCAGTAACTAAGGCTTACCAATATTCATGAAACCACAAATTTGTATTCGAGGGAATGACCCATTCTTTCAGGTGAAAACAACTGACTACAAATGAAATGCAGACCCTAAACTTTCCATGCTGAGGCACTACAGTACAGTACTCACTTAAGCAGGAATCCAGTTTTGCTTTTGCAGTTGGACTGAGACCAACCATGGCACTGCTGATATTCTCCTCCAGAGTTGCATGAAGACTTTTTATGTGTCGAATGCTGGTCTCAGTGTTGTTCAGTGCTGTCTGTAAAGTAAATGGCAATGAGTACTTTATATATTTATATACACCATGTAACCATATGAGAGAGGGGTATGTGATCTGGGAGGAGGGCAGCGGAAAGGCAGGGGACAGGGCGATACAGAGGAGATTTGTTTGTGGCCACCTCTTACGGGCTTAAGGCGCCTGGCTTTAGTAAGAGAGATAGACAAATGACTGTAATAATCAGTAACCAAGTTCTTCACTCTTGACCACTGTTTCTTTGACTGCACTTGTTACATAAAATAAATAAAGATATAAGACATTACAAATTCCATTTCCATTCAGATATATAATTTCATTCATCATCTAATGCAGTGTTGCCTCATGAGAAGCATAGGAGACTGGAGCTAGGCAAGTTGGTCCTGACATTGAAGATGAGAGTGACCAGCCTCACTCATTCCTGAGTGGCATTACATGAGCAACATACCCCAACCATCCCCTGGATATAAACTTGCACTGGCTCAATCCAATTGGAGCACCTTAATTACCCACTAAACCACCAGGCACCATAATCCAGTTATTTGATTACCACCCTATGTAGTAAATGGCTTCCTGGTGTACTGGAAACCATTTGACTTGACACTCACTGCAGAGTCACCTGCAGACAAAAGGATGAGGAAAGAATGACAGAAGAGGAAGGAAGGAAGAGAGGAAAGGGCAGGCACCCAAGAGTAGCACTACATCGAGTGTGTGGAATGCCCCCACCTACCACACAGAGATATATTTGTGTCTTCAATTGTCTGCTTTTACTTTCAGTTATTTTATTTGGGTTTTCAACTGTTTGCTTTTATATGGGTACTGGTAATGTTTTGCTACACATTTATAGTAGAAACCAAAAATGTATGTATTATCCAGTGGTAATGATACAGTGCCTCACATACCAGGAACTTCTGTCGGAGAGCATCAGAATCTGTGGTAGTCGAGTTGATTTTACCAGCCTGCAGTGTTGACTGTAGCACAGTATATGCCTGGAATGATTAAAACAAAAAAGTTGTACCAATCTATCCACTGTCCAATCCTTTACTGTTTCATCATAAGGAGCATTGAGGCCTGGGGTTTGCAACTTAGTTCTGACATTTAAGGTTAGGATAACCAGAAACAAAACAAAACAAAAGTAACAGCCAATCTTTATTATCATTTTTGGATACGTAGGAGACAAAGCTACCACAGTCCAGGTCATTTACCCATAAGAGACAAACCTACATCCTCGACATCATCTACATGCTAGAAAAAACTCTGGCCACCTCTTGGATTAAACCATAAGGCAATAACATACAGTTTTTTCCAAACTGAAACCTGTATCACTATACCACCATGGCAAAGTGATATCCATCCATCCATCATCCAATCCTGTGTTGCCCCATGAGATGCATAACAGCCTGGGGCTAGGCAATTTGGTCCTAACATTTAAGATGAGAGTGACCAGCTTCACTCATCCCTGAGTGGTATAACATGAGCAATAAACCCCAATCACCCCTTGGATATAAACCTGCACTGCCTCAATCCAGCTGCAGCACTGTAATTACTCACTAAAACATCGGGCACCATAATTTGGTTATATGGTTACCACCCAGCGTTGATAATGGTTTCCTGGTGTACAGGAAACCATTTGGCTTATCACTCAGTGTAGAGTCACCCATAGGCAGAAGGAAGAGGAAAGAATGAAGGAAAGCAAGATGGAAGAGGGAGTGTAAAGTCACCCATACATAGAAGAGGAAACAATGAAGGAAAGGAAGACAGAAGAGGAAGGAAGAGAGGAAAGAACAGACACCCAAATCAGCACTACATCGAGTGAGTGGATGGTGAGTGCCCCCACCTACCACAAAGCCCCCACTATAAAACAATAAATACTCTCTTATCAATGATTTACAACAGAAATCAAAATATCAGATATCAATCTATTTATCTTATGCCCAATATTAAATCATATTTTTGTCAGGAAAGACTTATACTCGCCTTTGCTCATTTGTTTCCCTTGCATTACCCTTCTTCCCCCTCCCCCCCAAAATATTTACATTAATTTATCATCCACACCCATCATACATCCTTCCTTTTATTTGTTTGGTTTCTACACACCTCTTGCCTTCAAAATCCCTTTTCTTTTTAGCAATGTTCAGTTGCAGTAAATAGTTCTTTTACAATGCTTCAAACCAAATAATGGGGTGATGCAGAACCTACTATGATGTCCCTGTTAACTGGGTGGAGAGATAATTGCAGCAACCATCTAGGAACCAAACCTCCACACTCCTTCCTGCACCCCACTATGGCGAGCACCTATCTACTATAGGAGAACAGAGGTTCGCTGCATGGAATTGTTGTTTGCCGGTGGTTGAGGGGTCTACTCAGCCAAACAGACCAGGGTCACTCAACAACAACACTGCCTCAGAACTGTCAGAGTGTAGGCTAGAAGGAGTGTAATTTTACTTCAATGGTCCAGAACCCCAGATAAAAGAATTACTGGCTGTTGTACACTAACACGAGAGAAGTCTCACCTGATTCAAGTCTATGTAGCCCTGAGCTGGGAAGCCTTTGCGAAGTGTTTGCTTGAATCCTTCCGCCAACTGAGTTTCAATCAGAGTGACAGAATGGTTCAGCATGGCACATACACCATCCACACTGCTTGACGCTATGGCTCGCCTGGTTGAGAAACGACATTTCTGCATGGTTACAATGCTGCACTGCACATTATCATATGTGTGTGGTTTAGGGATTAATTGCTCCTGTTACCAAAGTACAACTGATTAATTTAAACACCAGCAGCAGTTACTAAATTCTAAAAACTATCTATCTATCTACTGCCAGATGCCTCAATCCTGTAAGGGGTGGCCACAAACAAATCGCCTCCATGTTGCCCTGTCCAATGCTATTTCACTGTCCTGCTTCCAGCTCACACCTGCCTCTCTCATATACCTCTCCACTCCATTCCCCCATCTCATCCACAGCCTCTCCCTCCCTCTTCCCCACTCCATCTCACTCACATACACTCTCCTCAATAGCCTCTCACTCTCCATCCTCTCCATATGGTCAAACCACCTCAATGTATTTCTCCTAACGCACTGTATCACATCCACATCCAAACCACAACGCTCCTTCACTTCCTCATTTGTCATTCTGTCTCTCCACGTAACTGCACATGCTCTTCTCAAATAACTCATTTACCTCTGCCAGGAGGTATATGTTTTACCCCGACTTTGTGTGTATGCTTGTTTGTCTGTCTGTCTGACTGTTGGTAGGAGTACTCAAAAAGTTATGAACAGATTCTTCTGAAATTTTATGGAGGGATAGGGTTGGTGGTAGGGGGGGTGCTCACCATCCATTCACTCGATGTAGTGCTGCTTTGGATGTCTGCCCTTTCCTCTCTTCCTTCCTTCCTCTTCTGTCTTTCTTCCCTTCATTCCTTCCTCTTCCTTCTGTCTATGGGTGACTTTTAAACTCCCTCTTCTGTCTTTCTTTCCTTCATTCTTTCCCTATGGGTGACTCTACACTGAGTACAAGCCAAATGGTTTCCTGTACACCAGGAAACCATTTACTATGCTGGGTGGTACTGTACCCATATAACCAAATTATGGCACCTGGTGGTTTAGTGGGTAATTAAGGTGCTCCAGTCGGACTGAGCCTGTGGGGGGTTTACTGCTCATGTAGTGCCACTCAGGGATGAGTGAGGCTGGTCACTCTCATCTTAAATGTCAGGACCAAATTGCCTAGCCCCGGGCTCCTATGCTTCTCATGGGGCTACATAGGTTTGGATGATGGATGGATGGGTATGGCCCATTGAACAATTGATTAGATTTTGGTTGTGATCCACATTTTTTGTTTGTTTGTTCACACCATATGTCCAGACATTTTAAATGCATTTCAATGAAATTTTGTGGATGGGTGGGCCATAGGCCAAGAAACAAATAATTAAATTTTGGGGTAGATCTGGATCCAGATCCTACCACACAGTATTTCCAAAAGTTCTCAATGAATTTTAATGAAATTTTGTGGAAAGGTGGGCCATGGGCCAAAAAAGAATTCTTTAAATTTGAGGGTGGATCCAGAGCCGGATCCTGCTGCACAGTATATCCAAAGGTTCTCAATGAATTTTAATGAAATTTTTTGGAAAGGTGGGCAAAGAAAGAATTTATTAAATTTTGAGGCAGGTCCAAACCTGGATCCGGCATTGGCAGAGGTATGCATTCTCTGAGTACCCCTCTAGTTTCCACTGCTCTCACTCTTGACTTGCATCCTTCCAACAAGGTCCAAGTTCCACTTCCATACATTAGGGTTGGCATCACAATACTGTCATGCAGCGTCTTTCTTACTTCCATGCTCACTTCCCTGTTCCTTACCACTGTTGTTGTGTGGAATATCTGAGCAATAAAACTCTGTTGCTTCCACATGCCCTGATCTCTCACTAACACCTGAGAAGTGTTCAAAATCAGTATGATGTTAATGGTTTTTAAAAAGTAATTTTCCTCTTCCTTCTGCCTATGGGTGACTCTACACTGAGTGACAGGCCAAATAGTTTCCTGTACACTAGGAAACCATTTACTATGCTGGGTGGTGACCATATAACCAAATTATGGCACCTGGTGGTTCAGTGGGTAATTAAGGTGCTCCAATTGGATTGAATCTATGTAGGTTTATATCCAAGGGATGGTTGGGGTTTATTGCTCATGTAATGCTACTCAGAGATGAGTGAGGCTGGTCACTCTCATCTTAAATGTCAGGACCAACTTGCCTAGCCCCGGGTTCCTGCGCTCCTTATGGGGCGACATAGGATTGGACGATGAAATGATGGAATAAAATAAAATTAAAAAAACAACAATTTTAGGCTACCAGCAGCACTGGGACTGCCATTTAAACTCACTTACTTTGGTAATGGGTGAGTACAAGGGTATTAATGGGACCCTACTTTCCATCCAAAACAAGGCATGAGAAGGATCCAGAAATATGAGGGAAAACATAAAATCCAGAAATATGAGAGAAAGCTTGAATCCAGAAGTAGGAGACAGAAAGTATGAGTCTTGATGAGAGAAAGAATGAACCCAGGTATACACTATACAGTATGAAAGAGAAAACATCATTACAGAAGACTGTCAGTTCAATAAAGAATAACAGAGAGTACCTTGCGATTCACAATAAATTCACACACTCCACTTGCCTCACACTCTTTTTAACTATATAGAAAGCATCGTCAACCAGGGAAGAAGTGTTTGCAGCATCCTCTATGGTGTCCATGGCGAGGGCCTTGTTGAAGGACTGATGCAGGTAGAACTGCTCCAGCACTGTATAATCCCCTACCACAACCGCCATGTCACACACCAATTGCCACCGACACAGTGAGCTTTCAAATGCACTGATCTCCTTCTCACGCTCCTCTTTGTTAGGGATCGATGTTTCAAAATCAGCCTGGAAAGATTTTATGATATTAGATACCACCATAGAGCTGATGTATCTGCAGAGAAAAGCGTATGGACATTATAGTTTGCAAACATTCCTGGCACAAAATAAATACCACGTAATTTTCATAAGGAATCAGGCTATTGGTGGTGCTGAACGATTAAATATACTGAATGCCTACAGGACTTAAAATTTCTCATGTTAGCTGAAAATTCCACAAAAACAGCATTTCATAATAAAAGTGATTTAAAATCAGTATCAGTAAAAAAGGCACTGGCATCTGACAAACAAAAGACTCAACAAAAGATTCATTAACCTAAGGAATAACTGGTTGGTGGGGGCACTCACCATCCACTCATTTGATGTAGTGTTGCTCTTGGGTGTCTGCCATTCCTTCTCATCCTTCCTTCTTTCCATCCTTCCTCATCTGTCTTTCTTTCTTTTATTCTTTCCTCTTCCTTCTGTCTATGGATGACTCTGCACTGAGTGACAACCCAAATGGTTTTCTGTACACCAGGAAACCATTTACTACACTGGGTGGTAACCATATAACCAAATTAAGGCACCTGGTGGTTTAGAGGGCAATTAAGGCACTCCAACTGGATTGAGCCGGTGCAGGTTTTATATCCAACGGGTGGTTGAGGTTGACTGCTCACGTAATGCCACTCGCGGATGAGTGGGGCTGGACTCTCATCTTAAATGTCAGGACCAACTTGCCTAGCCTTGGGCTCCTATGCTCCTCATGGGGAAACACCGGATTAGATGATGAATGATTCATTCATTCATTATCCAATCCTTTGTCGCCCCACAGAGAAGCGTAGGAGTCCGGGGCTAGGCAAGTTGGTCATGACATTTAAGATGAGAGTGACCAGCCTCACTCATCCCTGAATGGCATTTTGTGAGCAATAAACCTCAACCATCCCTTGGATATAAACCTTCACCAGCTCAATCCGACTGGAGCGCCGTAATTACCCATTAAACCACCAGGAGCCAAAATTTGGTTATGTGGTTACCACCCAGCGTAGTAAATGGTTTCCTGGGGTATAGGAAACCATTTGGCTTGTCACTCAGTGTAGAGTCACCCACAGGCAGAAGGACGAGGAAAGAATGAAGGCAAGAAAGACAGAAGAGGGAGTGTAAAGCCACCTGTAGGCAGAAGGACAAGGAAAGAATGAAGAAAAGAAAGACAGAAGAGGACTGAAGGAAAGAAGAATGGAGGAGAGGAAAGGGCAGACACATGAGAGCAGCACTACATCAAGTGAGTGGATGGTGAGTGCCCCCACCTACCACAGTGATGAATGATGATAATAAAATTAACCACAGTGAGAGTGGTAATCCTAATCATTTACAAATGTACTGTTAAAACCAAAAACAACAAATAACATTCACTTCCATACAGTATGACCCTTGAAAGGTGTAGGGACCTGGGATTACAGCAGTATAGAATATTTAAGGATGAGCAACTGATTTGCAATTTGAATGGCATTACATAGTCAAAAAGTCTCCGGGCATATTTACAGGTGTGAAGTGGTGTGAAAAGCAACCCAACTGATGCTTTAGACTACCAGGTCACCAACAATTATAGACTTAAATGTCAAAGAACTTACAATGACCCTCCTGCGCAGGAACCTGAGGTACAGCTCAGCACGTGCATTAATGAGCGTCAGTTCCCCCAGCAAGGTGTCCAGGTCACGGGGGTCTGGCTCCTCCCCTCTCACTGTACCCACCCCAACACTGCCACCACCACTCCTGCATCACAATATAACACATCAAAACACCTCACTTACCCATATATCACAATCACCACCACTTCTGCACCACAACACAACACATATCTTGCCACCAACACAACACAACACAACACACATCCTTTCACTATTCCAATCCCTTCACTGACACTACCAATCCTGAACCACAACACAGGAGAACACATTAGTACAGAAACATATACCCCACATCTGAGTCACACCTGCTTCAGTATTAATAAAAACTGCCTTTGGCCACTTAAGTAACAGACTTTCTAAGCTGAATAAAGCACTTTGCTGGTAACAACAATAAAATAAAATACTTCATCATGGTGAAAAGATTAATGAAGATTGGTTCTTATAAAAGGTTTTTCCAAAAATGGATAAAATCATCTGCAGAAAACAAATTTATCATTACAAAAAGACACCATTGTACTATTCAGTGAAAAGAAATATACATACCTGAGAGCTGTGCGAACTGAGGCCACAATGGCATCTAGGCGTCGATGCTTCCTCATCTCTGAGCCGATGCGTGCAGCCTGCCGGTCACACTCCCTCTGCAGCATCTCCACCACCACTGACAGTCGTCCAGGACCTGGCCACGGGATGCCCATTACATATTGAAAAAAAATAATGGTGAAATCCCTTCAATTTAATTATGTACATTAAGGTAGTTTGGGCATGTGGAGAGGATGGAGAGTGAGAGACTGATGAGGAAAGTGTATGTGAGTGAGATGGAGGGGGGGAGAGGGAGGGGGGGCTGAGGATGAGATGGAGAGATGGAGTGGAGAGGTATATGAGAGAGGGGGGGGGAGGTGAGCTGGGAGCAGGGCAGTGAAATGGCGGGGGACAGAGTGACATGGAGGCAATTTGTTTGTGGCCACCCTGTACGGGATTAAGGCGTCTGGCAATAGACAGATACAGTAATCTCTCTACTTTCCGGATGACCACTATCTGGTTACACCACTGTTCGGACATCATAGGCTGATGTTCAAAACCCAAAAATGCCAAAAAATTGAAAATAATAATAATAATAAGAAGAATTTTTTTCGACCCGTAAGTTTGATTTTGGTGCGCAGCGCCAAACGGTCTTGTTTACATTACATTCTCACTGTCTCCCCCTCCCACCACTCCGACAGTTGTCTCTGAACTGCCGTGAGTTTTTGTTTAAACAATTATAATTCACAGTGCTAAGGATTAAGTGCAGTTCAACACTGGATTACTGTACCTGCTTCAAGAGCATTTTCACCACTGTCAGAGCTTCAGAGGTGGGGTAAACAGCCACCACTGACATGTAAGTACACTGTCAGCTGCCAAATATTTTCCATAATCACTTCCATAATCACTAAATAGATAGATAGAGACTTCTACATCCTCATTCTCTGGTTACATTTTATTACTTCATGTTTTGTGTCCCATTTTTGAGTGCACAGGCTGTGAAAGAGGTGATTTTCTCAGTGATTACCATGTCTCTGTTGCTACTATAAGCTGTTTTGGCAGGGGAGAACTGATGGATATGGGGGTGTAGGTGTGTTCGTTGCAGAGAAATGGGTGGAATAGGTTATGAATGTTATGAGAGTAAGTGATAGGATATTAGTAGTGAAAATTTTGATCGGGAGGAAAATGATTGTAATTATATCGGCATATGTTCCACAGGCAGGATTGGATGACACAGAGAAGGATAGATTCTGGGATGATTTAATACATGTAGTAGGTGGTATGGGCGATGATGAGGTAGTGGTTCTGGGATGAGATTTGAATGGTCATGTGGGTGAAGCAGCTCAAGGTTATGAAGGAATCCATGGGGGATGTGCATATGGTGTGAGGAATGCGGAAGGGGAAAGAATACTCGAGTTTGGGGAGGCTATGGACATGATTGTGTGCAACACACATTTTAGAAAAAGAATGAGTCGTTTGATTACGTACGAGTCCAGGGGAAATAGCAGTCAGATAGATTATTTTCTGGTCAGGAGGGTTGATAGGAGGTTACTGAGGGATGTTAAAGTTATAGGAAGCGAGGAGTGTGTGCAGCAGCACAAACTATTGATTTGTGACATGGTGCTTAAAGAAC
>JAGKTI010000814.1:48004-71878 GCA_018397915.1 Birgus latro | reverse complement strand
ATGGAGAATGTGAGTGAATTTAAGTACTTGGGCAGTGTGATGAGTAAGGATGGTAGTCTGGAGGGTGAAGTGCTCGAAAGGGTACAGCAGGGAAGGAAGGTTGCTGGTTCGTTGAAAGCAGTGATAAGAAACAGGGAGGTGAGCATGGAAGTGAAAAAGTTGTTACATGACAGTATTGTGATACCAACTCTGACATATGGAAGTGAAGCTTGGACCCTGTTGGAAGGACAGAAGTCAAGAGTGAGAGCAGTGGAAATGAGTTATTTGAGAGGAGCATGTGGAGTCACATGGAGAGACAGACTAACAAATGAGGAAGTGAAGGAGCGTTGTGGTGTGGTTGAGGACGTGATGGGAAGCGTTAGGAGAAACACGTTAAGGTGGTTTGGGCATGTGGAGAGGATGGAGAGTGAAAGATTGACGAGGAGAGTGTATGTGAGTGAGGTGGAGGGGGCGAGAGGGAGGGGGAGGCCGAGGATGAGATGGAGGGATGGAGTGGAGAGGTATATGAGAGAGGGGGGTGTGAGTTGGGAGCGTGGTAGTGAAATGGCAGGGGACAGAGTGACATGGAGGCGATTTGTTTGTGGCCACCCCGTTTGGGATTGAGGCGTCTGGCAATAGATAGATAGATAGATGCTTTGTATCCCATATTTTAGTACATAATATGTGAGACAGGGTGATTTTTCTTAGTGACTGCCATGTCCAATACTTACTTACACTATGCTGTCGACTTGTGAACACCTCTGCCTTACTCACCTCAAAATCATCATTTTTTGGGTAAAATTCAATTAATTCATGCTTTGTGTCCATTATTTATGTGAATTGGGTCTTAAGTGCTATGCATGTCCAGTAGGGAGGATGGTAGGTGGTTTTCTGATTTAGGTTATGTTATGTTAGGGTTAGGAATGACCGGTGCTGGAGCTTCAGGGCCACTATCCGGACAAGACCACTTTCCGGTCATGCCCTGGGCCCTATTACAATGGATAGTGGAGAGATTACTGTAGATATTTTCTCATTTTATTCTTTCTACCACCACACCATATTACTCAAGTTAGGACAGACCTCAAGTAGTAACTGAGTTAACAATGACTATATACCCAAAGCTCAATACTGTGGATGGCAAACTGAGTGAATCTTTCCATTTGAAGGTTGGATTGAAACAAGGATGTGTCATGTCTCCATGGTTGTTCAATCTGTATATGGATGGGGTTATAAAAGAGATACAAGGTCGGGCAGTGGATGTTGGAGTGGCCCTAGTGAGAGAGGGCAGTGTGTGGAAACTCACTGTACTGTTGTCTGCAGATGATACTGTGTTGTTGAGTGAAGACGAAGGGGAGCTGCAAGGCTTGGTAGATGAGTTTGGGAGTGTGTGTAAGAAACGGAATCTAAAGGTGAATGTGGGGAAGAGTAAAGTGATGGTCTTCGAGAGAAGTGAAGCCAGTGAGTGTACAGTGAGACTGGATGGGAAGGATATGGAGAATGTGAGTGAATTTAAGTACTTGGGCAGTGTGATGAGTAAGGATGGTAGTCTGGAGGGTGAAGTGCTCGAAAGGGTACAGCAGGGAAGGAAGGTTGCTGGTTCGTTGAAAGCAGTGATAAGAAACTGGGAGGTGAGCATGGAAGTGAAAAAGTTGTTACATGACAGTATTGTGATACCAACTCTGACATATGGAAGTGAAGCTTGGACCCTGTTGGAAGGACAGAAGTCAAGAGTGAGAGCAGTGGAAATGAGTTATTTGAGAGGAGCTTGTGGAGTCACATGGAGAGACAGACTAACAAATGAGGAAGTGAAGGAGCGTTGTGGTGTGGTTGGGGACGTGATGGGAAGCGTTAGGAGAAACACTTTGGGCACGTGGAGAGGATGGAGAGTGAAAGATTGACGAGAAGAGTGTATGTGAGTGAGGTGGAGGGGGCGAGAGGGAGGGGGAGGCCGAGGGTGAGATGGAGGGATGGAGTGGAGAGGTATATGAGAGAGGGGGGGGTGAGTTGGGAGCGTGGTAGTGAAATGGCAGGGGACAGAGTGACATGGAGGCGATTTGTTTGTGGCCACCCCGTTCGGGATTGAGGCGTCTGGCAATAGATAGATAGATAGATAAATACTGTACTGTATACCAGTAATTATCTGGAGGATGCAATATCAGTTTAAAACACATCACTGGACTGCACAGGTGAACTTGTCATAACTTGATAAAACTGAGCCATAACCCCAGTTTGAATGATAATCCATGATTGGGTATTGCACGTTGTCAGTAACATTAAGTACCCCATATAATGCAATAAAACAGTGAAGAGCCCTAGCATTATCTTTCCTGCAGTAATATCAATTCATCAGATGGAAAAAAGGTGGGGTACTTTTCTAATGAAACTTATAACACACAATTGAATAACAAAGTGCCTTACCATAATATGTTTCAATGATGGGCTGACGCACTTCAATGGTCCTGGCAATGCCCTCAAACAGCAGCGTGAAGGTGTCAGCCCAGATAACGTGTGCACGCTTCTCTCGTGGGCCAAGTGCCTGAGCTGAAGCCAGATTCTGTGCAGTTGTTTCTTGGATCTGCGATGTACAAAATGGTATATTTTAAAAACTTACTCCTTTAGTATGAAGGGTATTCCTAAGTTAAATAAAATCATCTGGTGATTCAAAAACACCAGTAAATTAATAAAAAAGAAGATTCATTGCAGTAAAAAGCTCGTAATGTTTTTAGCCCCTTCAGCATGAGATCCCTCCCACAATGAACAAAAATATCTGGAGATATCACTGGTTGGTAAAATTAGATAAAGAAGAGCAAAAGCACATGACTGAATGTGGGCAAGAGTAAAGCCACGGTATCTGAGGATACATAATGAGAGAAGGATAAAGAGGTTCTGAGGTACTATAATAGGAAACAGTTTCATGATGATGACTACATTGGTGATGACTCACTTTTGCACAAAGGTATGTGGTAAATTTCTTGAGGCCTTCATCGTGTTTATTTAGCAGGGGAAATAGCTTAAAGAACCTGTCAACACTGGCCATGTCCTCCTTCTTGACAGCCTCATCAAACTTGTGAGTGATCAGGGAACTCAATTCCTTCTCTGCCTGCCGCAGTCGGTCAAACCAGGTTTCAACACTCTCGGCTGTTGAGGGTGGTGATGATTAAATGTAGTTTCATGAAATGGTACATGAAAATCTTACACATTGGCTCAGAGCAACTGGGAATCAAAATACATCACTATTCAGTTTCAAAGGTACATAAAAACCTTATTAGTTTAAAATACTATGAGAGTCTAACTACAGACACTCACCTCAATTCTATCATTTTAATGAGCTGCAGGAAATGATCTGGCTTATTACTCATTTCACAATCAGCCTAAGATAGCACTATATCAAGTGAGCATTGTAAGCATAACCACTTACCACTAAGATATTTATTGTAAAAGAATAAGAAAAAAAGTGAAGTATAGAAGGTAAAAATGAACAATGATAAGAAAGCTTTCAACGTCTACCTTTACTAGCAGAGTCAGTGGTGTGGAGCAGGAGAGTCTCATCCATTGCCAGGAAGCGGTGGATGTGAGCTGCTGCTGTCTCGTAGTCTGTCATAACAATGCATGCTCAATTATTACCCCCTTCACATGTGCCATTTCAGTCCATGCAGACAATGTATTAATCTCTTTATATTGTATCATACACTTAAGGAAGGGACATAACGAAACTAAAAGGGGTATCACGTGGTACCTGAAATATCATGGTTTGCCGATGGAATGTGTTCCTGGTTTGCTGGAACCAGGCACAAACCCTATCATACACGTTCCTCGAATGCTGCCAGTGGACAGCAAAAATGTAAACTGCATGCAACTGTATGAACCTAAGTGATGTGTGTGTGTGTGTGTGTGTGTGTGTGTGTGTGTGTGTGTGTGTGTAATTTCCTTATTCTTGATTTATTATACATGATATCTTCTTGAGTAGGTGTCTTATGAAGATTTCTTGTGAAACATGGGATCCTTGTGATCCCAAAGACAAGGGAATGACCTTATTTTTTCAATGGGGGAATTTTCAACATCCCATTTCCATATTATCTGCCCAGATGCCATCGTATATGCAGTGTTGAATGAACGGTAAGATACTGTATATACAATACCCCTTCACTCAGCATGGTGTGCTGTATCTGCTCCCCAATGTAAACAACTGAATTATCGACATAGTTATTTCACCCATGCATGATATAAAAGGTTGTTTAAGCTTTCATAATTAATAAAATATATAATGGAAAGTAACATGCACTCTAGGAGGGAATTATCTATCTGTCTATCTATCTATTGCCAGACGCCTCAATCCCGCACGGGGTGACCACAAACAAATCGCCTCCATGTCACTCTGTCCCCCGCCATTTCACTACCACGCTCCCAACTCACACCCCCCTCTCTCATATACCTCTCCACTCCATCCCTCCATCTCATCCTCGGCCTCCCCCTCCCTCTCACCCCCTCCACCTCACTCACATGCACTCTCCTCGTCAATCTTTCACTCTCCATCCTCTCCACATGCCCAAACCACCTTAACGCGTTTCTCCTAACACTTCCCATCACGTCCACAATCACACCACAATGCTACTTCACTTCCTCATTTGTTAGTCTGTCTCTCAATGTGACTCCACATGCTCCTCTCAAATAACTCATTTCCACTGCTCTCACTCTTGACTTCTGTCCTTCCAACAGGGTCCAAGCTTCACTTCCATACATTAGAGTTGGTATCACAATACTGTCATGTAACAACTTTTTCACTTCCATGCTCACCTCCCTGTTTCTTATCACTGCTTTCAACAAACCAGCAACCTTCCTTCTCTGTTGCATCCTTTCAAGCACTTCACCCTCCAGACTTCCATCTCCACTCATCACACTGCCCAAGCACTCAAACCCACTCACACCCTCCACATCTCCCCCATCCAATCTCACTACACATTCACTAGCTTCACCTCTCTCAAAGACCAGAGAGAGGGAATTATAACTTTTAAAAAATAAACAAAATAGTGCAGTATAGCCTTCAAGTTCTCCATTCAGCTCACTCTGCTATCAGAGAATTTTTTTTGCTGATTCCATGGGCAGGAATAGGTTTGGATGGAATTCAGTTTTGCCGACAAAATCCTCGGCAGCTAACACGGTTTCGTGGACAGTTATCATGATTTCATCAGCAAACCATGATTTCAGGTATCGTATGATATCCCCTTAACTACGTTTCAGGAGCTTGTGAGGAAATTGTACTTTTGTGAGCAGAGCCCCTGACCTTCCTGTGCTAGTGCTGTGGCAACACCTCCACTGCAGCCCTCAAGGTCCAGCAAATCTCCCACTCTTGCCTGTGTCTCTACCACACGACTCTGTACCACAATGCATACCAATACTGGTTACTGGAATATATATTTTGTATTAAAAAAAAAAAATGCTCACAATGATATGTCTTGGAAACTACTTGTACACTACACACTGCTAAAATAATATCATCACACAGGTAGTGAAGCCTTCAATTTGGAATCAATGGTTTGCAAGCAAATCTGATGCAGACAGACAGCTGCAGTTTTTTTATCTACCTTAGCCAGGTGGCACTTTAACTAAGATACTATTGTACTGGCCAAGTGGTAAGTGAGTAAGATAATACCAAGGACAGGGTCAGTTCATTAAACTGTAGTCTCTTCACTTTAACTGGGCAAAAAAATATTGCCACCTGTCCATCTTGATAATATTCTCTTTACTTTGACTGGGATAAAAAATTGCCATCTGTCCATCTTGATATACTCTCTTCACTTTAACTGGGCAAAAAAAATGCCATCTGTCCATCTTGATATCAAGTCTGGAATATGACACTCATTACAAAGAACTACTCTCTTCACTTTAACTAGGCAAAAAAATTGCCATTTATCCATCTTGATATCAAGTCTAGAATATTACACTAATCACAAAAAAATGTTAAAAAATGGAAGAGGCAGACCACTGTCTTTTTCTGCCAATGAACTATGTGAAAAAAACTTCAAAAAGACAAAAATCTCTGTCACCTGATGGTGATAGACCTATACTTACCTTAGCCAGATCAAGCTGTCGCACTTTAGCAGAGACATTATTGGCCAAGTGGTGAGTGAAAGAGATAGTGTTGTGCAGCTGGCGTGCATCTGCCTGCACTAGCTGCAGGGTTGGTGCCAGGCGAGCCAGCTGAGAGAGTCGGGCTTCCAGCTGGTGCCGATTACCCACACTGCACTCCAGTCGGGCACCCACAACCACCTACACCATATATACAACTCAGCACCATGGCAACACTGATTTATACTCTATTCACTTTAACTAAGCATAAAACTGATGTTCTTCCATCTTGAATGCTGTACTCAAACAAGAGTTTAACACTAGAATATGATGTTACTGTAATCATGCAAATGTGCTATGGAAACGAAGTAGTGCCACCATATTGTCTATTTTGCCACAGCAATTCTGGAAATAAGATGAACTACAGGAAATTATCAACATCCTGAATCCAAGTGACGTTTTTAAAGATTTTTTTTTTTCAGTTTTCAACCCCTCCACTTCAAAAATTCTGTCCTAAGCAATGTAAAATTGTCAGGAGACTGCAAGAATAAAATGAAAAAGATGTTTCCAGGCTCAGTTGATTTAGAATAGTTGCCTGGCCATACTGTACAAACCAGATCTGACAATACTGAACCTACCCATGAAATCCACCTACTTTTTTCTTCTTGAGTTAGGGACAACGGTTGTTAAGGTTAGGACTGAAGTACAGTACCGTATATAGCTTTCACAGTTAGGTTAGGTTAGGTCATGCAAGGATTCTTTTGGTTGGTATCCATTAATAAGGCTGCACAACTAAACTTCATAATGACACTGATCTAATATACAGTATACACTGTGTTTTCCACAATTCATCCTTCCAATCCTCATATTATTCCCACAGTCAACTCATATCCCTTAACAGGAGCTGCCTAGTATGGGCCAACCAACCTATTGTGTTTCTATAATATGGATAAGTGGGTGCACAAGAGATGTAGTGGTATTAGAGGTAGACTGTGAGATAATGCTGATTTCATGTGTGCGGTGTGTCGGGGAGAGCAGGCAGAGATTGTTAGGCATGAGAGGGTTGAACTTGCAGGTGAGTCTCTTGAGTGTGTGGAGGAGTTTTGTTATTTGGGAGACATGTTATCTGCCGGAGGTGGGGCTGGAGTTAGCTTGGTTGCTAGAGTGAGAAGTGGTTGGAAGAAGTTCAGGGAGCTGTTGCCTCTCCTGACATTGAGAGGGCTATCCTTACGTGCTAAGGGGTCTTTGTATGCAGCATGTGTTAGGAGTGTGATGCTGTATGGTAATGAGACCTGGGCAGTAAAGGAAGAAGATATTCGCAGGTTTAAACGTACAGAAATGACAATGATTAGGTGGATGTGCAGTGCGTCCCTGCGTGCAAGGCCTGGGGGGGCTGGGTTTACGATAGAAGAGTTGAGAGGTAGGATGGGACTGGAGTGTATTGGTGCTGTGATGAGGAGAGGTAGGCTGAGGTGGTTTGGACATGTGGAGAGGATGGGGGATGATAATTGGGTACAGAGGGTGAGAAGTGTTAATATTGGGGGAGGGGTTGGGAGGGGTAGACCGAGAAAGACATGGGACGAGGTCATTAAATGTGACTTAAGGGTTAAGGGACTGAATAGGGAGACTGCCAGAGATCGAGCAGCGTGGAGAGCCGCCATTAGGTGACCAAGGCCGACACATGCAAGCATGTTGGAGCCTTCAAAAACGAAAACGAAAACAAAAAAGAAACTACACTACCAGCATATTAAATTCTCATTATCAGATATCTCAAACCCATCAAACCTTCTTTCCAAATATCATAGCTTCTTGATGTCATACTGGAAGGCCAGAATAAATGAATCCTACTCTAACAGCAATAATACAAACCAAGAGAGGAGACTGTCATAAGACCATAATACTAAAAGGAAAATGAACTGAACACATACAAACTATTCAAGCTGTTATATGTAACCATTAAACATTGCTCACCTCCTCCTCACATAATTTGTCATATGCTGACTTTATATCAGTTAAAGATGTCAGCTTCATAGGATCGATAAGCTCTGGCCCTTCCATGCTTTTTGCTAGTTATCGACTGTTGCGATGACCAAAAACTTGACGGCACATCCACACAGCAGGTGTATTGTTTTGCTGCTGGAAGTACAGAATACAGAACTTAGTGTTAATTAGTCTGATCTAGAGTAATCAAATTTTTCTAGTTCTGACTTTGAACTTACCTTACACTTGACAGCCCATTTCCTGAGGCTCAACAGCTCTGATACGCCATACACCTCCACACTACATTAACACTGAACAACCAAACTGGCTAAATGCTAGAGCTGTTACACTCATGACTGGAGTACCAGTACTACAGTAGCATGTGTGATTTTATGACTTATCAGTGGGTACTATCAAAGACTGGTAAATTCTATTATTAACAAAATTTGAATCATTAACTTGCTCCCTGTCCCAGCCTGGGATTGTATGCTCATCCTTATGGACAACAGACTATTTCAACAGTTTCATTATTGCTGCTTATACAGTATACAACACCTACAGAAACCACAGCACTATATTTCATCTCTGAAAGGGCTCCATTTAACCAGTCAGGGTGGGGGAACAGAAAGTGAGAGATAAGAGAGCTCATGGCGTGAGGCAGTTTATCATGGTGTTGATATCCATAACTTAGGCCTTGGAGTTTGTGGTGGGTTGTTCACTCACCACTCTGGGACACAAGGCCACTGCATCATCCAGGTTGCCACAGTTACCTCCCCTAAGTGTTACCCTAGGTACTCATAATGGTACCTCAGTACCTCCCAACTCACTGAGGGGGGCATTTAATTCTGCAACATCAATTATAAACCCCCCACTGGCTTTTTGACAACTAATGGTAAAGTCTCCAGAATGGAGGACGATACTCACCACTCAAGACCTCTCTAAAATACAAGACCTGTCATAGAAACGTCAAAATAGAAAAGCCGACCCGAAGCTCAAGAGACCGTGGTCATTTGTTTTGATCTGCCAAGTGTCAAGATGTTCGGATCCGTGTACATTATTTTTATTTTCTTTCGTTATTAATTTCACCACTAGAATATATATAAATTTCGTTCATAGATGCCAAATCATTTATTAATGATAAAATTAATAAAGTTATTTCCCTTATACATATGAAGAAAGTGTTATAGTTGACGTGTAATGTTCTCGTTATTTTTTTGGACTTGGCTTCAACTTCGCTAAATTTCTCGCTGAATGATTTTGAGAAAGGAAAGTAGGGAATTAATATAATAACTCCTCTTGTCAATGAATGAATATCTTCAGAACTAATGGGAAGGTTTATTGAGAAGAAATTAACGACACAAATACATATAGGCTCTGTAGAACATACGAACATTTGAATGAGAGAGAGAGAGAGAGAGAGAGAGGGGCAGAGAAAGGTTGGCTAGTGGCTGACATTCTTTCTGTATTGCTTTCCTGAATCAGCGTTTACCATTGCTCAGTGTTAAGTATAAAGGGTGAAGCCACAGAGGGTGCCATGGCAACAACACTTCTGATCCCCCAAGACGGGGGCCAGGCTGAAAAAGGAGGAATAGTGAACGACTTTATGTATGGATCAAATGTTGCAACAAGTCATATTTATGTACGAATGGGTAAGTATTAGGCTAATTAGTTTGGTAAAGGTTATTGTTTGACAAAGTTATGAGTTATTTGAAACACTTCTTTCAAGATTCATAATTGAAAGTGGAGAAAAAATGCAATTTTGGATAGCCAAGGTTAGTCTGACGTCTTTTTTTCTAACCAAACCAAACATCAAACCTAAGTAACCAACCCACACTAATCAAAGGTAACCGAACTAAGCAACACTCACTAACCTAAGTTAGGGGTGTGACTGCCTGAAACTGCAGTAAAACAAAAAATTGGGTTTGTGATGTACCCCACTGTATGTGATCATGCATGATGTTATGCAAATGAGTATGTGCATTCTCTTGCTGGTAGGTTATATGAAGCACATAAGTTTGGAAGTATATGCCCTGGAGTTAGGATTTCAGGGGCTTGAATGGTGAGCAAATGAGAATGTATGTTTGGGCAGACTTTTGCCAGTTTGCCTTCTGCAAGGATTTTTCTCACTCCTTGAACTATACTTCACCCTATCTTAGGTGAGAAAAGAGGGCTGGAAGATAATGAATGATTATCCTTCATTTTTTGCTCCCTATATTGTGCACGGAATCTCTCTCCCATGATGACAGTGAACTGCACATTAAAACACACTGAGTGGATGAGAAACAGGGGCATGGAGGAAGTTGAGAGACAGAAGAGAGAGTTACAGGCCTACCCTGGTTTAATAATGCAGTTGGTTAAATAAAAACCCATTGCTAGTTGGGGTATCGTATCTAGGGATAGATTTATCATGTAAAGTATAGGGATGCATTTCTGAGCCTTGAGTTTCCTTCCCTAACCATATCCTAAACCCACCCAAATGAGTCCAAAAACAAGTTTCTAGCTAACCGAAACCCCTAAATAGCTTTAAAACAAGCTAAACTAAACCTAAAAGCAGTTTATAACTCACCTAAACCCAAAAATAAAATCTGAAAATCATCAAAAATAAGTCTGGGAAAATCATACTTAGTAAACTCTGCCCCAAAATGATAATGTTCACTCCACCTATAGCTAAAACACATTAATCTAAGTCTAAAAAGAGTTTATAAATCAACCTAAACACAATATTTAAGTGTAAAGTACTGGGTATCATCAGATCAGTGTTAAAAAAACAAAACCCATTGTCATTCCGGGGTTTGGCCATCATTTGGCAGGATAGGGTGGTATTTCTATACCCTTCGCTATGCTGCGGTATCGCATATGAGGGTATCATATCTCTGGGTCTGCCTGTACATGTAGAGAGGAAGAGAGAAGTGGAAAGATTAGTAAGAGAGAGTAAGAAGAGTGGATGAGGAATTTGGAAGGAATTTGAGTGTAAAGTGGAGGGAATGTAAGAAAATGTTCTGGAAAGAGGTAAAAAGAGTCAGCAGGGTGATAAAAATGTAAGTTGGGGAGTGAAAGATAAAAATGGTACATTGCTAGTGGAGAAGGGAGAAAAAATGAGCAGATGGAGAGAACACTTTAACCACTAAACTGCAGGCCGTCACTTTCGTGACGCTTGGTGGCGATGGCTCGAGCCGTGGGCCGTCAGTTTCGTCCCTCTGTTTTCTTTTTAAGTAGCCAGGGCTGTCAAGATATAAATATATAAGAAAAATCTTAGGAGAATCCTGAGTGGTATTTTTATCACTCAGGCTAGTTTTGGCCAGTATTTTTAAAAATTAAGTCAGAGCACGAATTACCACCGGCGGGAAGTGCCAGGATCGCCTACCATAACCCTGCGGTTTAGGGGTTAAGGAATTGTTCACTATAGAGAATGAAAGTAATGTGAGTATAAGTGGGTGGGGAGTGGCTGGGAGAAGAAGGGAGGTGAGAAGAGAGGAAGAAATCAGTAGGATGGAAGTGTGGAAGTAATGAAGAAAGTCATAATGGGGAAAGCCCCAGGAATTGATGGAGTGTGGTGAAATCTGAACCATGGGCGAGAGATAGTAGTAGAATGATATGGAAGATGTGTAGATTGGCCTGGGAGGAAGGTAGAGTCCTAGAGGATTGGAAGTCAGGTATAATTTTGCTGCTGCACAAAGGAAAAGGGGAAAAAGAAGAGTGTGGTAATCATAAGGGCAGTTGTCTTCTTGGTCTAATAGGAAAAGTATTTGGTAGGATACTTATTGAGAGTTAGGGAAATAAGAGAGGAATTAGTTGGAGAAGAGGGAGGTTTAAGGAAGGGAAGAGGTTATGTAGATCAGATATTCATTCTTAGGTCTTTAGTGGAAAAGTTTCTAGCCTATAGAAGGGAAAGAAATTGTATGCAGCCTTCATGGATTTGGAGAAAGCATATGACAGGGTGAATAGACAAGGAATGTGGAAGGTATTAAGAATATATGGAGTAAATGGGAAACTGATGAATGCCATGAAGAGTACTCGTATGTATGAAGGGGCTAAGGCTGCAGTGTGTATGAATGGTGAATTTTTCTGTTTGAATGTTGGATTGAAACAGGAATGTGTCATGTCCCCTTGGTGGTTCAATCTGTATATGGGTGGGGTTATAAAAGAGGTACAAGGTAGGGCAGTGGATGTTGGAGCGACCCTAATGAAAGAGGGCAGTGATTGGGAACTCCTTGTACAGTACTGTTGTTTGCAGATGATACCGTACACTATTGTTAGGTGAAGCCAAAGGGGGAACTGCAAGGCTTGGTGATTGAGTTTGGGGGAGCTTGTAAGAAATGGAATCTAAAAGTGAATGTAGGAAGGAGTAAAGTTATGGTCTTTGAGAGAAATGAAGCCACTGAATGCAGTGTGAGGCTGGATGAGGAGGAAATGGAAAATGTGAGTCCGTTTAAGTACTTGGGTATTGTGATGAGTAAGGAAGGAAGTTTAGAGGGTGAGGTGCTTGAAAGAGTATGGTACAACAGGGATGAAAGGTTGCTGGTTCTTTTGAATGCAGTGATAAGGAACAGAGAGGTGAGCATGGAAGTAAAAAAGTCACTGCATGACAGTACTGTGATACCAACTCTAACTTATGGAGATGAAACTTGGACCTTTTTGGGAGGACACAAGTCATGAGTGAGAGCAGTGGAAATGAGTTATTTGAGAAGAGTATGTGGAGAGACAAACTGACAAATGAGGAAGTGAAGAAGCATTGTGGTATGGATGTGATAGAAAATGTCAGGAGAAATACATTGAGATGGTTTGGCCATGTGGAGAGGATGGAGAGCGAGAACATAACGTGAAGAGTGTATGCAAGTGAGGTGGGGGACGGGGAGGCCGAGGATGAGATGGAGGGATGGAGTGGAGAGGTATAGCTATGAGAGAGGGGAGTGTGAGCTGGGAGTAGGGCAGTGAAATGGCGTTGGACTGGGTGACACAGAGATGATTTGTTTGTAGCCACCCCTTATGGGATTGAGGTGTCCGGCAGTAGATAGGTAGACAGTTAGACATTGAAAAACTTGAATTCAGGGCTAACTTTATGTACACCATCATCGTTTACCCTTAAGGACTGAAGGATGCTAAAGGTTGGGGCCAAATTATGTCAGTGTTAGGGTTTTTGGATGCTGCTTTCACAGTTTGGATAGGTTTTTAAATAAGGTTTGTTGAATACATCTGTTACTGTAATTTTTAGTGTATGTAGCCCCATATTTCCCTTGTCAGTGTCCAGTGCATTTTTGTTAGAGTTTGTGTTTAAGAAATAATGAACATTATTTTTGCTTTGACCATCTCTCCTCCAGAAGCTAGCAGGTGACAGAAGACTTGTATTATTATAGTGTGCATACCATTAATATTTTTCACTCTGACTCTAAATAAATACGTGTCATGCCTTTTTCAGACTTCTTACGGGAAATATGAATGATGATAGTACTAAATAAAAACTGGATAAGAGGGAAAGTTATCAGGGACTGTACTTGCAGCCAAAACTCTGTAAAATGTATTTAGGGACTTTTTGTTGAAGTAACCATAACCTTTGAGCAGATAATGATAGCTGGTACATCAAGGAATGAGGTTGATCTCATCTGCAAAATGAATATAACTAGTCATTATACTGAACCAGTATTATCATTCTCAAGAATTTAGTGGTTAGTTTTTAAAAAATTACTGCATTTTACCTCTGAAAGTGCCATGCATTGTCCTGCTGTGAGCTTATCTTATTTCATATTTTTTCTTCATTAGGATTTCTGCGGAAGGTGTATGGGCTGCTCTCTGTCCAGCTACTTGTAACGACGGTGGTGGCAGCAGCATTCGCCTACACTCCAGTACTTCGGGAGGCTATTCATGCTAACCCATGGATTTTAATGATGTGTTTGCCCATGGCCATTGGACTCATGATTGGTCTCCACATAAAGAGGTTAGCAGATATTCTAATATACCCAAGTAGCAATACAGTTCTGTGTATTTGGAATAGAGGAAATGAGAGTCTCTACATATAGAGGTAATCAAATACTGTAATATATCCATGTAACAATACAGTTTCATACATGTGGAATGAAGGAAATGTAAATCTTTGCTCATTCAGTAATTTTTTGATTGATTTCTTTATCTGTTTACATTTTTCTACCTTGAGTAGCTTAACATTGTCCTTGACCCCTTTGCACATGGATGCACATGATTGGTTAGTGGACAGAGCTTCTGAGAGCTTCAGTGGCCTATACCAGACTCAGAAATCATTCCCACGCCTCTCTGCCACCGAGCAAAAGGCACTGAGAAAACATTGACGTAGTAGGATGTAAGGATGTACGTCGCGGGCAAGGACGTAAATACTGTACATACATCCAGGGGGTGAAGGGGTTAATGTGCAGTATCAGTATTGAGCAAATAATAATGTTGCCATTTCCAAGATTTTTATGAGCCTGATGAGAGTGTTTCATTGTTTGTTGAATTCACTCCATGGTATAGAATTGTACTTCCATTTTCCTTCGCAGACACCACGTTCCCATCAACTACTTGCTCCTGACGGCATTCACTGTGGTGGAGGCGGTGACAGTGGGTGTAGTGGTGAGCATGTATGAGGCCAGTGTGGTGGTGAAGGCTTTCCTTATGACGCTTCTCATCACTGTCTCGCTCACCGCCTACACCTTCCAGACCAAGAGAGACTTCACCAATATGGGTGTAGGGTTAGTAATTTGAAAACTTGTCATATCAAATTTAATTAGTTTTTAACTGTTATATAGTGAGTAATGTGTGTATAAGTGGCTGGAGAATGGCTGGGAGACAGAGGGATATGAGAAGAGAGGAAGAAATCAGTAGGATGGAAGTTGTGGAAGCAGTGAAGAAAGTCAAAATGGGGAAAGGCCCAGGAATTGATGGAGTGTGTGGTGAAATGCTGAAGCATGGAGGAGAGATAGTAGCAGAATGGATGTGGAAGATGTGCAGATTTGCCTGGAAGAAAGGTAGAGTCCCAGAGGATTGAAAGTTAGGTATAATTATTCTCCTGGATGAAGGAAAAGGGGAAAAGGAAGTGTGTGGTTATTATAGGGGCATTTGCCTTTTTAGTGTAATCATTTCGTTTTTCGTTTTGTTTTTGAAGGCTCCAACATACTTGCATGCGTCGGCCTTGGTCACCTAATGGCGGCTCTCCACGCTGCTCGATCCCTGGCAGCCTCCTCGTTCAGTCCCTTAACCCTTAAGTCACACTTAATGACCTCGTCCCATGTCTTTCTCGGTCTACCCCTCCCAACCCCTCCCCCAGTATTAACACCTCTCACCCTCTGTACCCAATTATCATCCCCCATCTTCTCCACATGTCCAAACCACCTCAGCCTACCTCTCCTCATCACAACACCAATACACTCCAGTCCCATCCTACCTCTCAACTCTTCCATCGTAAACCCAGCCCTCCCATGCCTTGCACACAGGAACGCACTGCACATCCACCTAATCATTGTCATTTCTGTACGTTTAAACCTGCGAATATCCTCTTCCTTTACTGCCCAGGTCTCACTACCAAACAGCATCACACTCCTAACACATGTTGCATACAAGACCCCTTAGCACATAAGGAGAGTCCTCTTAATGTCAGGAGAGGCAAGTATATAGTAGGATACTTATTGACAGAGTTAGAGAAATGACAGAGGAATTAGTTGGAGAAGAACAGGGAAGTGTAAGGAAGGGAAGAGGTTGTGTAGATCAGATATTCATTCTTTGGTCTTTAGTGGAAAAGTTTCTAAAGAAGAGAAAGAAGTTATATGCATTCTCCATGGATTTGGAGAAAGCATATGACATGGTGAATAGACATGGATTGTGGAAAGTATTAAGAATATATGGAGTAAATGGGAAGTTGTTGAATGCCATGAAGAGTATGTATGAGGGTACTAAGGTTGCAGTGCTATGGATAGAGAACTGAGTGAATTTTTCTATTTGAATGTTGGACTGAAACAGGGATGTGCCATGTCTTCATGTTTGTTCAGTCTGTATGTGGATGGGGTTATAAAAGAGGTACAAGGTAGGTCAGTGGATGGTGGAGTGACCCTAATGAGAGACAGCAGTGTTTGGAAACTCCCTGTACTGTTGTTTGCAGATGATACTGTGTTGTTAAGTGAAGATGAAGGGGAGCTGCAAGGCTTGATGGATGAGTTTGGGAGAGTGTGTGTAAGAAATGGAATTTAAAGGGGAATGTAGGGAAGAGTAGAGTTATGGTCTTCAAGAGAAATAAAGTCAGTGAATGTGCAGTGAGGCTGGATGTGGAGGAAATGGAAAAAGTGAGTGCATTTAAGTACTTGGGTAGTGTGATGAGTAAGGAAGGAAGTTTAGAGGGTGAAGCGCTTGAAAGAGTACAACAAGGAAGAAAGGTTGCTGGTCTTGAAAGCAGTGATAGAAACACAGAAGTGAGCATGGTAGTGAAAAAGTTACTACATTATATTATTGTGATGAGATCTTTAACATATGGAGGTGAAGTTTGGACCTTGTCGGAGAGACACAAGTCAAGAGAGAGAGCATGGAGAAGTGAGTTATTTGAGAGCAGCATGTGGAGTCACATGGAGAGACAGTCTGATAAATGAGGAAGTGAAGGAGCATTGTGGTGTGGATGTGGATGTGATAGGAAGCGTAAAGGGAAACACATTAAGGTGGTTTGGCCACGTATTTACCTAATTGTATTTACCTAATTGTGATATACAGGAAATGAGCTACGCTCATGGGGTCCTGTCTCTGTTTCTCAATAAGTCAAATTTAGCCTTAAACTCGTTTAAGTTTTTAGACTGGACGATCTCTTTGTCCAGGCTATTCCACAGGTCTATGCATCTATAAGGAAAACTATATTTCTTGATGTCCTTCAAGCAGCTTGGGTTCTTTAGTTTCATTCCATGTCCCCTTGTTACTCTCTCATCCCACACAAGCAGATTTTCTCTGTCAATTTTATCTACTCCTATCATGGTCCTGAACACTGCAATCATGTCGCCCCTCTCTCTCCTTTCCTCTAAGGAAGGCAAATCCAGCCTTTCCAGCCTCTCTCTGTACGACAGATCTGCCAGACTGGGGACCATCTTGGTTGCTGTTCTTTGTATTCTCTCAATCTTGGTTATATCTTTCTTTTTGTGTGGGGACCACACTACTGCTGCACTTTCTAACCTGGGGCAGATCGTGGCCACTATCAATTTTTTCATCATCTCCTCATCCATGTAATAAAATGCCACTCTTATATTGGTCAAGAGTTTATATGTCTCTCTAACTATCTTATTTATGTGCTTTTCAGGTGACAAACTATCCTGGACCAGCACTCCCAAATCTTTCTCTTCTCTCACTTTTCTAATTGGTTCATTACCCATCAAATAATTCAGTGATGGCCTCTTGGTACTTTTACCCATTTCCAATATTTTACATTTTTTTGCGTTGAATTTCATTTCCCACATCCGGCTCCAGTCATGTATCCTATCCAGATCCTCCTGTAGCATTTTACAGTCCTCTTCACCTTCTACCTTTCTCAAGATCTTTGCATCATCAGCAAACAGACTTGCGTAACTGTTCAATCCATCTACCGTATCATTTACATAAATCAGGAACATTACTGGCGCCAACACCAAGCCCTGTGGGACACCACTTGTTACTTCCTTCCATCCAGATGTCCTGTCCTTTATTACTGTCCTCATTTGTCTGTCACTCAAAAAGTCTCTCATCCATTCCAGGAGGCTTCCCTTCAGTCCTCCGATATGCTCTGATTTCCACATTAGTCTCTTGTGGGGTACCTTGTTGAAGGCCTTCTCCAGAGGATGGAGAGTGAGAGACTGACGAGGAGAGTGTACGTGAGTGAGGTGGAGGGGGGGGAGGGGGAGGCTAAGGATGAGGGATAAGATGGAGGGACGGAGTGGAGAGGTATATGAGAGAGGGGGATGTGAGCTGGGAACAGGGCAGTGAAATGGCGGGGGACAGGGCGACATGGAGGTGATTTGTTTGTGGCCACCCCTAATGGGATTAATCTGGCAAAAGATAGATAGAACATTTTTGGTGCCCATGGTTTCTCTTGAATGTAGTATATAGATCTGTTGTAAGTCTAAAAAAAAGTATAGTAGGGTATTTACTGTCAGAGCCTTAGATGGCTGATTATTAGCAGAGATTAGATATATTTTTTCCCCCACAGATTGATGATTGGGCTGATGACACTGATTGGTCTTGGCCTCATGAACCTGTTTATTGGAAGCAGTGGCCTGGAGTTGGCAATAGCTGGAGGATCTGCTCTCATC
The DNA here is from genome assembly GCA_018397915.1 of Birgus latro. NCBI lineage: Eukaryota > Metazoa > Arthropoda > Malacostraca > Decapoda > Coenobitidae > Birgus > Birgus latro. The sequence continues at coordinate 53,594 of JAGKTI010000814.1, read as the reverse complement.
TTCTGTCTCTTTATTGTCTATGACACCCAGGTTTGTGATACTACCTTATTTTTATTTGTTTATCTGTAGCTAGATGCTTCAGTCCTGGAGGAGGTGTCCATGAACTAACTGCCTTCATGTTGTCTTTTCTTCTGCTGTCAGGTTGCCCTCTGTCCGTTTCATATCTTTTATCCTTGTTCCTTCACCATATCCTCAGCCTCTTGCTTCCCCTCTCCCGTTGATAAATGGGTTAACCCGACCTGTACCGACCACTTTTTTTTTTAATCCAACCCAGCCGCAGAACCCGACTGATTTTCGATTTTTTTCTTCTTCTTCTTTTTTTTTGTGGGGGGGGGCTCAAATCTCCGCTTTTGGTGGGAAACAATGGAAAATCACCAAGAAAGTGCTTACCTACACTCAGAAGTGGTCTGGGCAGGTAAGCCTCCATGCATCTGGGGCTCATACTCTATGGAGGCGCGGTGCAGGTGGTGCGTTTTCTGTGATGGGGTAACTACTCCAAACCACCCATGATACATAAATATACATTTATTTGGTCAAAATTTACATGTACTACAAGAATATATTGGTTTTCAAACAAAAATATAGGCGATATAAGCATAGGTTCATTATGGGAGCACCTGAAAATTGCCGATTTCTGGCACACCTGACTCCCTGAGACTGTTGTTTCAACTTACACTCTATTTCACAGCTTACATTATACTTTTCTTCGATCATTATATCATTTTCAACTTTCTGTAACACTTGTCACATATTGACAGGCCTTACTATTGTTAGTGAGCATAATATTATCGCATTTTGACGTGCCTTCAACTTCGAGTATAGTTTTCCACAGAGATTATACCAATTTTCAACTTCTAAAACTGTTATCACATATTGACAGGCCTTACTATTATAGTGAGAGTAACGTTATTGCATATTTACATGCCGAGCGTGATATTCTCGCAAGCACACAGTATTACATTGTATTCTTCAACTTCCATTATACTTTTCCACAAAGATTATTACCATTGTTAGCACATATATTACAGGACTTGGTATTATAATGAGCGTGATATTCTCGCAAGCACACATATTTGTATTTTATTTTCCAGCTTTCTATTTACTTTGCTGCAGAGATTATTACCATTTTCCAACAGTTATCACATATATACCTGACTTAGTATTATAGTGAGCATGATATTCTCGCAAGCACACAGTATCACACATTCACTGGCCTTACCTAGAGTATACAGGTATACCAACATTATCAGTAATGTAGCAGGGTGGGATACTGCTTGAAACAGGGATCAAGGCACAAGCCGACTTTACACTCGACACTCGTATCTTGTGTCTCGTCTGCCAGTTCTCGCCCTGATTGTCAAGTTGCTGAACACATGACAGCGGCACTGTGCTCTGGGGCAGTTTGTTGTAGGAGGGATGGTGCTGGGAAAGTGGCATCCTGTGAGGCATAAGGGCATCTGGCCGGCAATGGCAGTGCGGATGCTGGGGCGGAGCCTTTCCTCTGCATATTTACCGATGATCTCTCGGGACAGCTCCCTCGGATTTTTCTGTCGTCAAGGCGTGGAAGTAGTGGCAGTTGAGGGCCGCGATATCAAGCAGGTGGAAGAAGAGTATCTTGTACCACTTCATCGTGGTCCTGGCACATTCCACACTGGAAATTATGGAGTCAGACTGGTCTACCTGCCTCATGTTCACATTGTAGTCCACTACTGACGCTGGTTTCCAGACATGGGCCCTCCTCTGGCCGGTGTACTCCACAGAGTCTGTGCGGTGCATCAGGGGGCGGTGTACAGTGGACAGGAGGGAAACTTCTCTCTTGTGGTTCCATACACTGGCGAGGATGTTATTTGCCTTGAAGAAAACCACCTCATTCCTGTCAAGTTTCCTTTCAAGTTGCACCATATGACGGCGGTTTCTCTTGACAGTGCCACAGACTCCGGTGTCATGAAGATGGAGGTACCGAGCAAGAAGAAGGCTAGTATACCAGTTGTCCAGGTACAAAACACGACCACAGTGAAGGTACTCCCCTATCATGGTTTTTACTACAGCCCCTGAGAGTCCTATACTCCGATCTTCTGTTATGTCTGTCTGTGCACCGGTGTACAAGACTATGTCTTGCACATAACCAGTTTTACAGTCACACATAACAAAGGTCTTGAACCCAAAACGGTGTCTCTTGCTGGGTATATACTGGCGAAAGGAAATATTGCCTCTCCACAACACAAGACTCTTGTCTATGACGAGGTCTCAGTGAGGATAAATTGACGAGTGGAACGTTTCCCGTAGGTGATCAAAAACAAGCCTGATTCTCCTCATTTTATCTGTGTTATTTACATCAGCAGGGTTGTCTGCATTATAAAAGTGGAGGCGGCTCAGAATGTATTGAAATCTGTTCCGACTCATAACTTTACTAAAGAAAGGTGCGTAAGTAATGGGGTCAGTAGACCAGCAAGCCGGAATTTGACCTTTCCGTACTCTACCCATCAACAGAACCAAGGCCAAAAAAAAAACATCTCACTTACTGTGACTGGGTAACCACAGCGCTGTGAGTATGCGCTCGTTGTCCTCTGATGCTCACTTTCACTGAGTATCCTCCCGGCGAAGATGTTAGTTTGCTCCACTATACTCTCCACAAACTACTCGGAGAAGTAAAGGTGGAAGAAATCCACCCAGCTGGAGCCTTGGTGGATGGATATGTGGAGCAGTGCAGCCAGACCGCCACTCCTCTGTGAAGGGGTGAATCGTGGGTTTGAAATCACTCCTGTCCTCCCAGACCCACGACATATCAACGTCTTCAGCCTTAGCACCATCATTGCCTTCGTCAGGGTGTGGAGGAGAGGGTGGTGTTGGTGGTTGGGGAGGTGGAGAGCGGCGCCCTTCCCCACTTGCGGTCCTCTTCCCTCTCCCTTTTCCTTTTCCCTTCGCCTTCCCTTTCGCCCCCTTCCTACCTCGTGGGGCTGTGGAGAGGGAGCACAGAAATATTGTGGGGTGAAAGATGTGCTTGGGAGCGGCGCCACGTCACTTGCTCGCCGTCCAGGTGCACCACGTGGGAGCGCGTGACATCCCTCCCTACCGTCACCACTTTCACTCTCACTACTCACTCTCGCCCCTACACTTCCAGCATCTCCAGACAAACAAACAAGCCCATACCTTGTACGGTGCCTCCCTCCTTCCATTCCACGTGGCGAGATGCGTTCACAGCCCAACCATGTGGCAGCACCATGTCCACGTGCTCTGTCCTTGTCCTCGTCCTCATCCTCATCCGACCCTTCGTGCACAGGCTGGAGAAAGGTGCGTCCATGTCCTCGTGGTCTAGCCTGGCCTGCCTGACGATGTGTAACATACTGCCGCTTCCTAGCTGACGGTACCTCCTCGTCACTGCTACTCGTCTCCTCATCAGGAAGCTCATAGTCTTTGTCCCGAACATTGTCGTCTGTAGGCGAATCACTATCCCCAGTGAATTCCTCAGCTGGGTAGGTGTCAAGGACCCCTGGGGGTAGGGGTTTTTTCAAGAATTCTCCCCCAGTATCCCTGCTTGTCGTAAGAGGCGACTAAAAGGGTTGGTGGCGGGTTAGTGCCCCACCCCGTAAAAACAACTAACTTGTAGGAGGAGGCTGTAGCACGGGCCGAACAGGGTAGTACTCCCGAGGGGAATGGAATGCTGGTGATAGGGAGAGCTGGAGCTCCTTTCACTAGCTACCTAATCATCCTCCTTTGCTGACCTTTTCAGTGTGACAGTAACATGGAGAGTAGACCAGCATACTCTCCCAATCATTTCCTCTAACTATCCTATGCACTACACCACATGCGCTTTACATATCACACAACGTACCCCACTACGTTACAGGGGTTGACGCCAGCAAGGGCATGCGGCCAGAAAACTTTGCCCCCGCTACCTAGTGGCGGACTTTGGGGGGAGGCTTGACTGGGGTTCCGCCGGCACAGATCATGGGTCCGGGGCGAGATGGGGCTCGAACCTGTGCTAGAGGGTACAGGGCATTGCGGTTCCCAGGCTGCCGCTTCCGCTCATTAGAGAGGGGCCCGAACCTGGGAGTAGCGCCCCAGGAGGCTGCCCTATCAGTGGGTGTATAATGGCGGGGCAGTTGCAGTGCCAAGCCGCGCTTGGAGGGTGTCCCTGCAGGTGTCCTGGCAGGGTGCCCCGAGGCCACTACCACAGCCACTGGTAAGCTGGTGGGCTAGGGGTCCCAGATCCATTGCCTGGACCTGGGTCTGTGCAATGGGTCGGGCCTTTGGAATGTTTACCCCCCTTTATCTTACCGACTATGACTATGAACAAAAACAAGCACCAAAGCAAGCCTGACGACAGCAAATCACCCAGGGGGTTTAGGGTGGGTTCGTGGAATGTGGGAAGTTTGAGAGGAAGAGCAGGGGAAGTTGTTGAGGCATTTAGTAGGAGGTGGGTGGATGTGGCATGTCTGCAGGAAGTCCGGTACAGGGGTGGATCAGCCAGAAAGATTGCTGGGAAGGATTGCTACTATAAGTTGTTTTGGCAGGGGGGAACTGACGGATATGGGGGTGTGGGGGTGTTGGTTGCGGAGAAATGGGTGGAGTATGTTATGAATGTCTTGAGAGTAAGTGATAGGATAATAGTAGTGAAAATTTTGATCGGACGGGTGATGGTTTCAGTCATATCAGCATATGCTCCGCAGGTAGGATTGGATGACGCAGAGAAGGATAGATTTTGGGATGATTTAATACGTGTAGTAAGTGGTATGGGTGATGATGAGGTAGTGGTTCTGGGAGGGGATTTAAATGGTCATGTTGGTGAAGCAGCTCAAGGTTATGAAGGAGTCCATGGAGGATGTGCATATGGTGTGAGGAATGCGGAAGGGGAAAGAATACTCGAGTTTGGGGAGGCTATGGACATGATTGTGTGCAACACACATTTTAGAAAAAGAGTGAGTAGATTGATTACGTACGAGTCCGGGGGAAATAGTAGCCAGATAGATTATTTTCTGGTAAGGAGGGTTGATAGGAGATTAGTGAGGGATGTTAAAGTTATAGGAAGCGAGGAGTGTGTTCAGCAGCACAAACTGTTGATTTGTGACATGGTGCTTAAGGAACGAGTGATGAGAAGGATGACATATGTACCTAGGAGGAAAATATGGAAGCTGAGAAACCAATCAGTAAGGGATGCCTTTTATAGTGAGATGAGGAGAGTGGTGGCTGAACAGGAAGCCAAAGATAGAGACGTTAATGAACAGTATGGAGCCCTTAAGAACAACCTCTTGAGAGTTACCGATGCAGTATGCGGTTGGACAAGAGGCCCACCAAGACATAAAGTAACTTGGTGGTGGGATGAGGGTGTAGAAGCCGCAGTTAAGGAGAAGAGAAGGCTTTTCCGGGAATGGAAGAAGGGTGGTAACAGGGAGGAGTACTTGGCTGCCAAGCGCAGGGCTAGAAGAGAGGTATACAGGGCGAAGTCTGAGTCACAGAGACTTTTACTTGATAATCTAAATCATGAAGGAAGGAAAAATATGGTTTTTAGGGTGGCAAATCAGATGAAGAGAGATAATCGGGACATTGTAGGCGAGCAGTGTGTGAAGAATGATGAAGGAAGGGTAGTGGT
>JAGKTI010000814.1:22387-38043 GCA_018397915.1 Birgus latro | reverse complement strand
CAGGAATAATGTCCCAAACACGGGGGTCTTGAGATATATAAAGAGAATTGTTTTGATAAAATATTCCACACCTAAAAATAGACCATAATTTCCTGAGTAAAATGATGTCTAACATAATGTAAAAAGAAAAACTAATTACCTGTGTGGTGAACTGTCAAAACCTGTGGTGTTGGAGCTCCTTCTCTGCCAGAAATATGCCAGTCTGTATATGATAAACTCAAAGCGGTTTTTTTTTTCTTTTATAATAGCACTTTTATTTTCACCCTCGCTTTCATCTGACAATATAATCCGAGTCATCAGACATCACTTCCATCAGATCCAAGTAAGCTGCAGCGGCAGTGGAACATCTTGTGCTGCACTCCTTGGCATACTTCCAGTACATGATGAAAATAATAGACAAGAAAATAATCTCTTTCCTTCCTTCCTTCCTCTTCTGTTTTTCTTTCCTCTTTCTTCTGTCTGTGGGTGACTCTACACTGATTAACAAGCCAAGTGGGTTTGTACATCAGGAAACCAATTACTATGTTGTGTGGTAACCATATAACCAAACTATGGCAGCTGGTGGTTTAGTGGATAATTAAGGTGCTCCAGCTGGATTGAGCCTGTGTAGGTTTATATCCAGGGGATGGTTGGGGATTTATTGCTCATGTAATGCCACTCAGGGATGAGTGAGGCTGGTCACTCTCATCTTAAATGTTAGGACCAACTTGCCTAGCCCCAGGCTCCTGTGCTCCTTATGGGGCAACAGTGGATTGGATGATGATGATGATGACCTAGTCCTCCCGTGGCAACACCTCAGTCTTGCCACCACCTGATACTGAACCACTATTGGGGCCCCAGTATTGGCACATAAATATGAAAAGTCCAAAACACGTATACGTGTCACCCGATGGCCTTGACATTTCCTTAGTGGCATGTCAGCATGCCACCCAATGTGAAAGGGTTAATGTAGCTCAGTGACAACACAATGCTGTGGCTCTAAATGCTTTCCATTGCACTTCTTTGTGACTAGCATTAAGTTTATGTTAATCTTATTACACCTTGGCATTCAAGACAGAAAGTGGGCAGCCAGGTCAGAGTAAGTAGGGTATAGTCATGATCATTTACTTGGTGTGGGGGCCACCCGCAGGTGGCTCTTCAACAAGTGATGAGCCAAATGTTTTCTAGTAAACCAGAAAACTATTGACTAGGCCAGATGATCGCCATATAGCCAATACAATATATTCTGTACGTGTTGTGCAGGCAACATATTGCAAAGAGTTTGTGACCCACCCTGTAAGAAAAAAAAATCTAAAATACATCATCTAATCCTGTGTTGCTCCATAAGGAGCATAGAAGCTAGAGGCTAGGCAAGTAGGTCCTGACATATAAGAGGAGAGTGACCAGCCTCACTCATCCGGGTGGCATTACGTGAGCAATAAACCTCAACCATCCCTAGGATATAAACCTACACAGGCACAATCCGGCTGGAGCGCCTTGATTACCCACTAAACTACCAAGCGTCATAGCTTGATTATATGGCTACCACCCAGCGTAGTAAATGGTTTCCTGTTTAAACAAAAAACCATTTGGCTTGTCACTCAGTGCAGAGTCACCTGTAGACAGAAGGAAGAGAAAAGAAAGAAGGAAAGAAAGACAGAAGAGGAAGGCAGGAAAAGAGGAAAGGATAGTCACCCAAGAGCAGCACTACATCAAGTGAGTAGATGGTGAGTGCCCCCACCTATCTTCATTGCAAATATGATGGTGAAAATAAAACTAAAATTACACACAGCTTTAATTTATTGTCCATCAGTAAAAATCCAGACAGGGTTGGTATTTTATCTTCTCTGAAACCTATCAATGCACTTAATGTATAGTGATCATTTTAGTTTACCATAGGTACTGTACTGTGTTGAAGAGCCACGATACTGTAAACCCAAAAATCGCCTATCACATGCCTGAGCCCATGAACAACTCTTCAGTATATTTATGAAGGCAAGTGTGCATATTTAAATAAAGCAATACATATGAATCATTAATTCACAGAAATGACTGCTTAACCTTAATATCTGGTGTGATGTATAAGCCAACTACAAACAAATACTTAATGCAAATTCATAGCCCTGTATTTACATGGAGTCAAGTGGTATGTAGCTAAAAGATGCCATTACTTGACAGAAATCATGAAATTCTTTTCTTACAGTTTTCTTCATACTGTGGTATCATACATCATTACAAGTATACTTATAAACAGAAGGTGATAACGAATGATCCACTTCTGAATGGTCTTCCGTATACTTGCTAAAATGACGTGTCATCAAGAAATTAATGAGGATTCTGTACGACTTTGTCATGCTAAATATGATTAAGCGATGGAACAAAGAAGGGTGCAGTATAAAGTCAAGACATGCTAAATATGATTAAGCGATGGAACAAAGAAGGGTGCAGTATAAAGTCAAGACTCTAAAATGACATATGTTAGGAAGGTAATTAATGAGGAATCCGTATGGCTTTGTGATGTTAAATATAAGTTAAATAAGTAATGGAACAAATAAGGGTGCAGTATAAGGCTAAGACAGCTGGTTCTCACATGCACTTAAGCTTGGGCCACCTCCAGTCATTAAACAGTTATTGGCATGAGTAAAAATGTTATGGAAGTAAGCAAAGATCCATGCATCTCTTATCTACATACCGGTATTTATGTGAAACAATATACTGCACTGTACCTCAACCTTACATCTTTCCCTGAAGATACTGTGCATGGGATCAATGAGAAATGTTTTTGTTATACATGGCCTTTTTTTTTTTTTTTTCTTAAATCTCTTCATGAAATATTCATGATTGTAAATATAGCAGCATACTACTACTGTATATCAATTCCATAAGAATTTGAGGGATTGCCTAAACAGAGGTGTAAATGCCACAGCAGCAAATCCAAGATAAGATATTTCCACACTGTATTTTAATTCTCTTCCTTGCATATTCATATTTGTTAAAAAATATTTCTTAAAATCATCATAGAAGACTGAAAATTTGGACTCATCCTATATAGTAATGTATTAACAATTTAACCCTTTCCCGCACGATGATGCCTTAGGTGTCATTTGGGTCCGTCCGTGAAAATGCACGATGACGACTAAAGCATCATAAAGGGGAAAAAAGTTTACCAAAAAAAAGTTTTTGGTCGATTTGCGTCATTTTTGGTGGCGTCATAGCCTGCCTGGCTCTCGTCAAAAGTAATGAGCTGGCAACTGTGGGTTCCGATACCATCATCAGTGCATACAGGTTGTTTAGTACCAAACTAGCTGTCAGTTGGGGAGGAGTGAGCGGTCCCTTGTCCCTTTAAATCCACTCTATTACCCGCATCACGACAGCACGACGTATTTCACTATACCAATAGTGCTCATGTAGAGGTTTTGGGCACTCCTGTGATTAGATTTGGTGTTTGCAATAGGAAATTTAGGTGTCTGTGAAGCATTTGTGGCAGTTATCAGCTATTGAGCCAACAAAGATTTTGCTACTGTTTCTAACCCTGGCCCCAGAACTACACTGCCTCTACCCTTCACCAAATGTGAGTATTCATCTATAAAAAGAGTGTCAGTGTATCATGTCAATATAGTTTGCAATACCAAGTGTGCAAGGAAATAGTGAAACAGTGCAGTAGGTTAGAGGGAGGCAGGAAATAGCACTATAGTCATGAAACGGCGTGACTACACTGTAGTTTTTTGCATTTTTCTTGAAAACTACAGTATTAGGCGTAAGAGAACCATTCGGGGCTTAAATGAAAGCCCATAAAATTCTGCATAAGATGATGAAATAAAACATAATACTGCTGAGAAAAGTTTTTTGCTAGAGCTCCCCGAATAAAAAATCTGTTGTCTGTCAGAAATTGATTTTACTTTTTCGCTTATTACTCGAAAATCATACTTCGTATCAAACTGTGAACTATTCCATTCGAAAGCTAATAAAATTCTCTTTCTATTGATGGTGTAACATGTAGATATAGGTTAGTAAATATTGGAGTTATGATGTTGGGAAGTGAGATGAGTGTTCCCGAATGTTTATTCACAGCATCCTAATGTACATATAGTGTACTTTTCTGTGTTTTTTTCTTGCTTATCGTGTAGAACAAACATCGACAAATAGGAATATATAGGTTTTGTGGCAAAATAAAAAAGTTTGGGTGGTGAAAATAAGCCGAGAATATACGATTTTGGTGTGTGCGGAGGGTGGCGGGGGGAGTGATGTGTCATAGAACACAAAACTTAATAAACTTACCCGCACACGAAAGGGTTAAATGGAAATACTACAGGATTACCAATGATAATTCAGTTACGTTTGAAGTAGGTTGAAAAAAGGGTCTTATGCCTCTTATAACAACTGATAGCCTCAGCTCCCTCTCAACCATCGGTTAAGGGGGGGGGGGAGAAGTAACTGCAAATCACATTTTACCCCTTCAGAGCATGGGGGACCAAGGTTAGGCTACCCTAGTCCAGAACATATAAGTGTAGGAAACCAACCTAAACCCCTAGCAGCATTTTACAAGGCAAAATCCTCTGGTTACCCTGAGGACTCAAACACTGCATGTAAGCTAGAGCCCATTCTGACCTAAGTGTGCTACCAATGGTCACACACAAAGAATTTCTGAACAATAATACCTTTAAATGTCCAGCTCACACTTACTTCCATGCTCCAAACAACACTTCATTTTATGACCTCATCCTGATTGTAGAAAAGCTAGGCATCAATATCATCGCATTTGCTTAAAACAGCTGAGGAATCATCTTGCAATGGAAAGAGTTAGACAATATCGACCATTACAAGTCAGCAGCAGCACAACACAGAAACACAGGTCAAGTAGGTGGTGGTCCATATATTACACATAATTCTCAAAGTGTTGCAGACACAGCTCTGTAAGCAATACCAGTGTCTACATGAAACATATTCTACTTCTCTAACACTTCTCATTCATCACAGTGTCTTCTTTACATCTAGTGATTCTATGGTTGATTAGTAATTTAATGAAGTAGCTTAAATGTCTGATACCTGTGTTGCACACTACAGCAGATAGAGCTGTTCTCACAGCACACGAAACAGAAGGGCACAATTTATGAAGCACCCTGTATTTAAACTCTGGTAACTTACACAGAAGACATTTATAAAGAAGAGTTTACAGTACAAATTTCAAAGTGAACCTTACACAAACCACAGCAACTGGTATTACAGTACACTGGCTAGTAACATACTACCAAGACAAGGAAGACTACTGTAGTAACATTATGAATGAAAGGAATGGTGCTGAAACATGCAGGAAAAAAGATGAAAAGTGCTACTCCCTTAGTACTAACATGCACCTTTGACTTAAGAACAATTACACAAAAGATAATCCGAGTGTAAAATGACATGCTACTTTATAAAAGTCCTTTCCAACCAACAGTTACACTCTGACTTACTATTCCACACCTGCTCATATTCCCTCACTCAAATGCCATCACCTGTAATTATAATTCTACTGCAGTAATCCCTCCATTATCCGATGTAACAGAGCCAAAGGCATGTCCGGAAATTGGTTCTGTCCGGATATTGGCCCTGAAGCCCCCGCACCGGTACTTTTGGACCCTAACCAAACCTAACTCAGAAAACCACCTACCTACCTTCCTGCTGGACATGCATAGCACCTATTTAAGACCCTATTCACATAAATAATGGACACAAAGCATGAAATAAATGAAATTTAACCAGAAAATGATGATTTAGAGGTGAGTATGGCAGCACAGTGAAAGTAGGTAACAGACATGAAAATCACTATGGAAATCACCTTTTTCACTGCCTATGCACACGAATATGGGACACAAAGCATGAAATAAATGAAATGGAACCAGAGAATGAGGATTTAGAGGTGAGTATGGAAAATATTTGGCAGCTGACAGTGTACTTACATGTCCGTGGTGGTTGTTATGAAGATTACCCCACCTCTAAGGCTATAACAGTGGTGAAAATGCTCTTGAAGCACGTAAAGTAATCCAGTGTTGTGCTGCTGTTAATCCGCAGCACTGTGAATTATAATTGTTTAAACAAAAATGAGCACTAGCGCCAGCCATCCCGACAATCGTTTACTCGTGATGGTAGTTGAGAGGGAACTGGGAAGGGGAAGGGGAGCGCGGGAAGCGATTGTTAACACAGCTGTTCGGCGCTGCGCGCCAAATTCAACCTTACGGGTAAAAAAAAAAAAAAACTTTTTTTCCCCATTTTTTTTGGGTATTTTTGGGTTCTGAACACCCAAGCCAACGATGACCGGACAATGGAGTGTCCGGTTATTAGGTGTCCGGATAATAGAGTGATTACTTCAGAACAGACTGCAGTTACAGGTGATGGAACCAGAGTATCATTATGGGTAGATGAGGAAGGGTGAGTTGCAGCTGAGTGGACTGTAATTCTAGTTTGGAATGGACTCTCCTCTCTTTTACTCAGTAAAGTGTATAAGGCATCAAGATGTAATGCTTCCCTCTCAGCTCATGCATGTTTACTCAGCAACACATTTACTGGCAGTGAAAAATAATTTTTCCCTGGCCCATGTACACTATGTACTCTCTACATCACAGACGACCATAACATACTGTTCTGTATCACAAACTGCATCTTTTGTTTCTGATGTTTTTACAAAATACAAATTCTCCTTCAGAAAAAGTTTAAAGTACCAGTGCAGTGGAGCTATCACCCTTAGTTTCATCTGGAAAAATGTTATACATACCTATATATACAGTATAATTTTATTTTTCTAAAGTGCATAGACTGTGTACAAATATACTGTATGTACAAAAAATAATACTGCACTGTACTTTGAAAGGCATTATGATCTCTGCCACATTAAAACAGATTGTTACTTGTATGGAGTTAGTATGGGCAGTAAGGGAATTACCCTGTGTAACTTCTACCCTATTTCTGTAACCTAAAGCCACACATTGGTCAAGCTGTGCCATCCTGGCTATCTCAGTTAACTACCAAAGTAAATTTGTTAGGCACTTCTAGGAGACAAATTAACTAATTTTAATATTTTGTTAATGCTTTGGTCATATTATAGAAGCTTTTTTAATACTTTGGTGAACATTACTTATAATGTAACATTGTGTTTGGTGCTTAAGTACTGTGCACCACATTATTAAGAAATGACAACCGTTTTGTTGCAGATCTGATCAGTTTAGCCAGACATGTTTTCAGATAGTTACAGTTCAGAAAAAAAAAAAAGTTGAATGTGCTTACCTCTTAGTTTCACTAAATTTGTGCAAATATATAAGAAATAGTACAACAAATGGGCCCAGCCAACTTTACTATTATTTATGTAACTACCAGCATATCTTTGAAGGGTACATTGAATATATTACAGCCATTCAAAGTGAACAATATACTGTATGGTACTGGTACAGTATACTGTACTCTGTACTCTGATGGATGCCCACATCAAAAATTTGTGGTTGTATATAATGGTCACTGCCTACATCCTTTTATCTCCTCCATCTGTATCCATTTTGTGATTCATATAATCCAGATCAATGTTAAATTTTCCATTGTGCTGTAGATTATTAATGGTGATGTAATATATTCTTGCAGCAATCTTCTTTAAATACAGGTATATGACATGGAAGGCAAGAAAAACTCCTACGCCACAGTTCACACTCCTTCTTGAGAATATTACCCTATATTATCTAGTTCAGTAAGGACTGTGCTTGAAGTGGCACCATTAATGTACTACTGTAATTATCGTTTGTTTTTTCCCCCAATCCCCTTCTGGTCTGATTACTCATTGTGTTTACACTGAGTTCATTTTCACTGGGCAGAGAGTTCTGTTCTTTTGCAGCCTATTCCAGTAGCTCAGTGACAGAAATGACAAAACATGTACTGTACCACAGTTCTCCATCCTTTCCATATCACTTTTTCAACACTAGCAACATACTGCAAGGTAAATCTCTTGCTACAGCTCAGTATTCATGATGGAGAAGTGGCAGTTTCACGCCTAAATAAAGTGAACAGAGTAGAGTTAGCCTGAAACATACTGTGAAACATGTTTAATTACAGTACTCTACAGGCAGTCCTCATGTTAAGGAAGAGGTGTGATCCAGTATTCATGACCTTTTATTGCAGACACAAGTGTTCCTGCAAATTGAGGAAAATGGCACATCAGTTTATTAAGTACTGTAACAATGAAATCATCAACATCCTGACCTCTGCTCCCATATCCAAAGATGTGGTAAAGCAGAGTCCAGGGTAACCAGTAATAAAAAAGTTTTTCTTGAGCTTAGAGTAATTACAGTACTGCAATAGCAAAACAGAAGACTAGAGAAAAAGCTGACTTACAATGAGAATTTCCAACACAGGGATGGTGCAACAACAAACACAACCATTACCACAAAGAAAAAGGTGTTGAAGAGGGATGCCTTCTCATGGTGGCACCAATACTGTATATCCTGTTGGGTCCACTGCTCAGTTATGCAAACATTCCTCAACTCCCTCCCTATCCCCTGAAAGGAGGATAGTGGACCACTGGAGGGGGGCAATTTCAGACTGCAGTATACCTGGTTCTCATCTGCAACTACAGTACTTCACTACTGTACTGTTACAGCACGTAAGAAATAACACTGAGGCTCTGGTGAATGTGCTGCAGTATTTGACCCATCTAATCCCATGACCTATTTTTCATTATACAGTATTCTTGGAATCTGATGAGAATTTCTATCTGAAGTGGTAAAATATAGCCTAAATTAACCCTTTTTCAATCCTTCCTAAGCTGAACAAAATGGTCTGAAGGTCAAGTAAATAAATGGTGGTGATAGACCACAGGCAATAAAGATGGAACAGACTACAGGTTGCAAGAAGAGAGGAAAAGAAAATCAAACTGAAGGGGTCAATATCATAATGTGCACCCCTGATGGTTGACCTGCTCACCAGAAGCTTCCAGATGCCTTGCCTCCTGGTGGGTTGTTTACCTTGACTGAGGGCCGCTTGGGGGATTTGTCAGTCACCTGTGCACCTGTCATCACAGTATTACTATTAATAAAAATATCTACAGAATAGTAAGTATTAATAGAAATATGTACAGTACAGCATATATTATGGTAATAAAATGATGTACAGTACAGGTACAGTACATAGGTCATGTGGAAATACTGAACTGTAAGTCCTCATTATTATATGTCAGTGATAAATTACAAACAAAAAATCACAACTTTCTCCATAAACTGGTTCTGTAAATTGGGAAAAGTGTTCCAACATACCACAAGCTTTTCAGTATTGTAAACTGGGGAATGAGTTCCAAAATATCACAACTTTCCCCTTATAAATGGTACTGTAAATTGGCCAAACCTGGGAAATCAACTGTACAGGTAGTAATGGAGCTTTAATAGGGAATTACTGTATGTTACAAAATGTGACAATATACAACTGGTACTGTACTGAAAAACTAAGGGAAGCTGGCAATTCTGTTTTATAGATAGCAATGGGGCTCTGATGGCCAATTTTTCTTAAAATACTGTGGACTTGATTGCAAATAAGGATAATAAAAAAGACAACATATAACAAGGACTTTCTGTACAGTAAGCTGAACAGTTTTTCTTGTTCATGGATGGGTAAAATCAACATCTGAAGCTTAAAGTTGAATATGTAAAACAGCTGTTAATAATTTCAATTGATATCATGTGTATAGTTTCATAATACTGCACTATAATGTATATGGTATTTACATAACTCCAAAGATCTCACAAAATCATGATGATCATATACTGTACAGTACACAAATAGTTTACTGTTTTGGCAAAAATCCATACCAAACTTTCACTTCTATGAACATTTTCTTTATAAAACAAGTGTTACCCTACTCTCTGTGAACCCAAGTGATACTGAGAAATGCAGTTTTAATTTGCACAAAATTTCACTGAGCACAGACTTAATGTAATATATATTCTGAAAATAAATATATAGCATCAGGAGTTGAAGAGAGGCAGTTCAAAGGAGAAAGACTGCATAAGAAAACTGTCACAGCAATGAACATGGAGCACCTGACAGCAGAGTCCCACAGAGCTGGCTCAGGCAAGAATTAACTGTAGTTGGTTTATTTTCACTTAACTTGATCTCTAATCCTTTACAGCTCAGACAATAGCCAGGGAAATCAGACTGTAGGATAACTTTGACTAGTAACAAAGGACATTCATCTGTAGCTCTTTAACTAGAACTCATCAAATTTCGCTCAACCAAGAAACAGTATTCAAGCTGTAATGGCCCAGTTCCATCAAATGAAAACAAATCAACTACAGCACATGCACTTCACTAAGTGGCAGATTTGAGGCTTCATTACACTATCACAAAAATCAGACATATTCTGATGCAAATAGTCTGACTGTGTACGTCAGGGTAAAAGTATTATTAACACCCCAATTCATTGCATCACATTTAGGCATTCTGCTTCTCATTGCCAGACATGATCCAGATGACAGCGGGTAGTGGAATGATCTGAATGTGGCCCAAAGAAACAGTGTTCTCACCATACAATTGGATCAATTCTAGTATTTTAATTGTGCTAACACCAGATGGTTTTATTTAGCTGAGAGGGAGTATATATGCCTGAGAAGTGTTGGTAAGTATGGAAACAACAAAATATGGGTATAAACAATGGCATTCATGTGGCTAAAAAACAAAATATGTGTATAAACAATGGCATTCAAGTGGCTGTCATCTGGTATGCTACAAGCATCTACATTCCACTTCTAACCATGGTTTATATGTTGTGTGTTGTCAAAATTATCCATGGAGTTTTGAATCCAAATCATTTTTTAACATAATAATAATAATAATAATAACAATAGCAGTAATCCATCCATCATCCAATCGTATGTCGCCCCATGAGAAGCGTAGGAGGCCAGGGCTGGGCAAGTTGGTCGTGACATTTAAGATGACAGTGACCAGCCTCACTCATCCCAGAGTGGCATTATGTGAGCAGTAAACCCCAACCATTCCTTGGATTTAAACCTGCACTGGCTCAATCCGATTGGAGCACCTTAATTACCCACCAAACCACCAAGTGCCATAATTTGAATTCATATGGTTACAACCCAGCATAGTAAATGGTTTCTTGGTGCACAGGAATCCATTTGGCTTGTCACTCAGTGTAGAGTCACCCACAGGCAGAAGGAAGAGGAAGGAATGAAGGAAAGAAAGACAAGAGGGAATGTAAAGTCAACCATAAGCAAAAGGAGGAGGAAAGAATCAAGGAAAGAAAAACAGAAGAGGAAGGAAGGAAGAGAGGAAAGGGCAGACACCAAGAGCAGCACTACATCGAGTGAGTAGATGGTGAGCGCCCCCACCTACCACAAGATAGCAGCAGTAATAATACTATTTAATAATAATAAAATTTAAATAACTTTTTAAAGTTCATATACATTTATTATTTCTCATCAGCCAAGAAAGGATTTGAATTCTACCATGGCTAATGCACGAACTACTTCTATGCTTTAAGCTGTGATAAAGTGCTGGAGAGGGACAGGTTCATGTGGTCACACCAATAAAACCAGGCAGCCCTGCTGCACAGTTATATATATATGTCCCTCAGTTCCCTCCCTATCCTGCAAAGCAAGGATGGTGGACTGCAAGAAAAGGACAATTTCAGCCTGAAGTCCACTAGGTTCACAACCAAATGAGTCTAGGGTTACAACAACAGCAACAACAAGCTGTGAAGAAGCCAGTCTAAATGCTCTTTTTGACAATACAGCTCTAGTGGAACAATTATGGTGCTGGTGTGTGAGTATCAGAGACATGGCGTTCCACTATCTGTGAAATGAGTGTGAGAGGGAGATGATGCTAAATATACCCGTTGGTGAAGTGGCCATATGGAGCCCCACCAGTCTGATGCTTGTCCGAGGCTTGATATCATCATCTATCTGCCGGCCTATAATAAGCACACCCTCAGACTACTAATATCCTGAGCAACAAAGGTACAGTATATCTAGTCATTACCAGCTTGTAACAGAATTGCAACAACACGTTACTAATTCTATGTATAATACAGTTTCAACAAGATAATCAGGTAAAGACTAACTTAATGATGATAAGTAATAGACCTGGGCATGTCTTGCAAAGAAACTGAAATCAAGGAGAGTATTCAAACATCAACCCAACTATGACCTCAATCAAGAAAATATATACACCTGGAAGGGGTAAGAGCAATAGGCAACAATCAGAAAAGCCTCTCTCAATATATATCTAAAATCTTTCAAACATTAAGCTACTCTACTGATACTAAGCTAAATATACAGTACAACTGATTTACCATCACCATATCAGCAAAGACAGAAGCAAAACTAACTCTTGCAAAATGCACTTCCTTACACACTAAAGGGGGTATCACACGGTACCTGAAATCAGAGTTTGGTGACAAAATCGTGGTAATCGTCCACGAAACTGCGGTAGCCGCCGAGGATTTCGTTGGCAAAACTGAATTCGATCCAAACCCATTCCGTGCCCACGGAATCAGGAACAAAACATTTTCTCTGATAGCTGAGTGAGCTGAATGGAGAACCTGAAGGTTATACTGCAATAGTGTATTTTGTTATTTTTTAAAAGTTATAATTCCCTCTTTGAATGCCTATTACTTTCCATTATATATATTATTCATTATGGAAGCTTAAATAACCTTTTATATCGTGCACGAGTGAAATATCGATGTCGATAATTCAGTTGTATACATTGGGGAGTGGATACAGCACACCACACTAGGAGAAGGAGTATTGAATATATCTTGACGTTCATTCAACACTGCAGATACAATGGCATCCGGGCAGATAGTATGGAAAAGGGCTGCTGAAATTGCCCTCACTGAAAAAACAAGGCCATTCCCTCCCCTCTTCTCATCAACCATTCTCTGCTCCACAACCGCCTTCACATGGTTTTGGCTGCTGCCGCTTCTTTCTCCTCCTCTTCATCCTCAAGAGCCACCACTGCAAGAGCCAATGCAGCAATCACTCTCCCCTTAGCAAATTCAAGAAATGCCATGTTGTGTCTGACACCTGCGACTCGTGTGAGACGGTGGGACAGACCATGGTGTACTTTGTTTACATTTCTGTCGATCGTAGGCGGCGTTTGAGAAATGTGTGTGATTGGGTTTGTGCCTGGTTCCAGCAAACCAGGAATGTGTTCCATTGGCAAACCATAATTTCAGGTACTGTGTGATACCCCCTTAAGCCTCTCTTTCTATACTATTTTACACTAAATGATGACAAGGATGGAAATGCCCAATATATTTAATGTGATTGTCAGTAATGACTATCTCTCATCCTGAATGAGACAAAAAAACCAGCCCATAGGAATAAAAGAGTGCTAGCAGTCTTACATCCATTGCTCAGAGTCCCTACTATGCAAAGAAACTATGCCAAACTAACTTCTCTTTGTTTTGCATGTAAAACACGGACAGTATATATTGTAATGCCATTCTGGTGTTGTAATGGTTGGAGGTGATGGGGATGGGTGCCTTGACATAGTGGTACTGATATACTGAAAGACTCCACTGCCTGTCTATACAAACATTCCTCAACTCCCTTCCTATCCTGGGAACAGGGTGGTGGACTGCAGGAGAAGGGAAACTTCAGCCTGCAGTCTACAGGGTTCAGGTCCAGTTAAGCCTGGGGCCACAACAACAACAAAAGCTGGCAGAACAATGATAATGAGCTCAAGATGCCAATATGGTGACTATGTGCAGATGCAGCTGTACTCACTTGAGGAAGGATGGGGGCACAACAACACAAGGTACTGGAGATCAACAACTGATACTGGCTCAAAAAAAAGATGAAAATGAATTTCTTGCATTCTACATAAGATTAGTATAATGGGGCAAATTTATCTTCTTATTTATATGCAAACTTCAATTTCCTATACTGAATAAGACTTTCTTTGATTGGCTTTCTGACACAAAGTCTCAATATATCATGGTTTCTTGTCTCCTGACAACTATATCTACTTGACAGTGACTACTGGTATTCTGCTAGATTCAACACGAAGAACATTTCAATACAGTACATTACAGCCTACAAAATTAAAAGAGAAGTTAAATTACACAGCTTATAATGATAGGAGAAAAAGGAATTTCAGGATCACTAGGGAAAGAAAGGAATATAAATCTAGACATTCACAAAAAGCAAGACCAGGCAATTCATAATGAATTGAAAAGATACAAAGACTTCTATTTTTTCCAAGACAAACTATTACATCAGCTGAAGTTTCCAACACTATGCACTTAACTGGTACTTAAAGCAATTATCATACAACCCTGCTAAAAAGATTAGTACTGCAAGTGGTTAAAGAAATGACCCAATGCCTTAAGATAACCCAAGCAGGAAGGTAAGGCACGCACTTGACAGATGTGCTCCTCATTTAGTCCACCACTAATGAACTGGGCTACAGTACAAGTTTCTTGGTAATTCATATTATGGTACATCTAAGCTGTAACTGATGAAACAAAATTATAAATACTATAAAGAACAAGATAAAACTTGGCAGTGGGCGAAGAGGCATGAGATAATATTGATTTTCTTTGGTCAAAATTATTACTGTTACAAAATTAAATTACAGTAGATAGAATATCCATGGTGAATGGTGGTTCCAGGTGGCTGACAGACTAACTGTAAGATCATATGGCACAATATATAATCAGCTATTAAAACTATGTTAAGCATAGTTTGTTCTCCCTCTGTTTTAGGATTCTGCATTACCCATCTATAGATAGAAAAAAAAGAGGTTAGATGATGGTAATCATAGTGATGACCTTTGTGATAAGTGGTGAGTTAGAAGAGCACATGACTGTCAAAAGATGTGCTGGAGAGAGTTAGTGAGGCTAACCAGACACATGAAAACTGGAGTCGTGGAGGTTGACTCCCCCACTCCTTGTCGGACCTCGGGTGTAAAACTCCTGTGATGATGCTGGGATGACGCTGTCCTCCACCACTGAGCTGGGTGCCGGGCCATTCATTGAAGCCACTGGGCCATCATACGCCGCACGCTCCACCTGTTGGTTCAGCCATAACTGTTAACACCTTCAATTTGATGACATATTTTCCATTCTATTTGTGCAATTTACAAACTATTTCGTTCAGCTAAGAGAAGATATTTTGTTATGAATCAGTTAATGAGGACATACCTAACACTTCCAGTCCAAAAATGTATCTCCTAAACTGCATAAAATTATGTGGCTATTGCAAGAATAGCCTAAAAAAAGAAATACACACACACACACACACACACACACACACACACACAAGAAAGGAGAAAGAAGAGAGAGGGGCAACATGACTGCAGTGTTCAGGGCCATGATGGGAGTAGATAAAATTGACAGAAAAGATCTCTTTGTATGGGATGCGAGAGTAACAAGAGGACACGGAATGAAACTAAAAAAGCCAAGTTGCTTGAAGGATATCAAAAAATATAGTTTTTCATTTATATGCATAGACCTGTGGAAAAGCCTGGACAAAGAGATCATCCAATCTAAAAACTTAAATGAGTTCAAAGCAAAATCTGAATTACTGAGAAACAGAGATGGAACCCTACAAGCCTAGCTCATTTCCTGTATATATATATATATATCACAACTAGGTAAATACACACACACACACACACACACACACACACACACACACACACACACC
>JAGKTI010000814.1:0-22270 GCA_018397915.1 Birgus latro | reverse complement strand
AGATTTGACTTCTTTTACATAACTGAAGGCCCTTTTCCTCCTTTAGGCATATTCCTTACCTAGAGGGTCATAGATTTTCTCATATGTAATGTCTAAAGTATTTTCAAATACTTACACACACGAATACATACATACATGCGCGCGCACGCGCGCACACACACACACACACACACACACACCCCGTTCGCTGGCTCAGTGGTAACGTTTTCGCTTGCCATCTGGTAGGCGGGAATTCGCGCCTCGCTCAGGTTGTGAAAAGTTTCACTGATGAAGTGGGTGGTTACTATCCCCTTTGAGCAAGGGGATAGGTGTGTGCGAGAGTGAAGATCACAGCCTTGCCCTTAGATCGGACTATATGAGCTCTCAGCTTCCTTCTGGGAGGGTAAAAGATGACGATGATGACCATCCAGTGATCCTGACCGACCTGGTGAGTTACACACACACATACACACACATCACAGTGAAGGGGTTACTATTACCAATTCAGTGATGTCTACATATCTAGCAATGGCCAAACACCTTAATCTCAGAAGAGGTACCCACAAACAAGTAGCTTCCATGTTACCCTATCCTCCATCTTCAGACTGCCCTCCCTCCAACTAACCATACCTTTAATAAGCTGTAACTCTCCACACAATCCCTCCACCCATGATGCTTATATTTCATATTTCATCTTTGCTATCCCCAGACAATTATATTCACTTCAGGATAGATTTTATGAACTGGAGGAGTCTGATATAGTATACTGTATTATGTTTTTTTTTTTTTTATGCATGGAAGAAGGAACCAAAGGCCACAGGCCTGCATACTGATCCTTCCAAGAAAAAACAAAAACAGTACAAAAGAGAGCCAAATTCAAGATCCGTTCAATTCGAGATGCCTGGACACACTGCGTTTGAAAGAATGGAGATCATAGGAAGTAGGAAATACAGACAGAGGAAGACAGTTCCAGAGTTGACCAGTTGCATAAATAAAAGACTGGGAGTAATGGTTAACTCTTGCATTAGAGAGTTGGACAGAAAAGGGATGAGAGTTTGTTGCTAGACGGGTACTACGTGCCCGTCGTAGAGGTGGAGGGATGCAAGCAGACAGTTCAGAGGAACAGTGACCATTGAAGTAGCGATAGAAGAGAGATAAAGATGCAACAGTGCGGCGAAGAGACAATGGTTGAAGGGAATCAGTAAGAGGAGGAGAGTTAATGAGACAAAAAGCCTTTGACTCCACCCTATTGAGAAGAGCTGCATGTGGGGAGCCTCCCCACACATGAGAGTTGTACTCCATACACGGGCGAATAAAACCCGTGTACAAGGTCAACAACTGTGCAGGGGTAAAGAAAGTACGGAATCGGCTTAGCACACCTAATCTCTTGGAAGCAGATTTCACAAGAGATGTAATATGTTCTTTCCAAGACAAATCCTGAGAGAATGAAACCCCAAGCATGTTCAAGGATGATGCAGGACATAACTGTTCATTATTAAACATTAGTGGGTAATCCTGAGGAAGATTTTGTCGGGTTGATATGTGTAAGAACTGAGTTTTTGATGCACTGAAAATAACAAGATTATTTTTACCCCAATCAGAGATACGAGCCAAATCAGACATTAGGTGTGCCATAGCCTCATCCCTTTTTTAGTCACAATGAAGTGCTATGAAGAAAACTTAGAGCAATAGCATTATCTGCTTCTGCCACAGAGGTACCTAAAATAAGCTGAAAAATGATAAAAATCTAGGCCCAGCTGGGGTGAATGAATTATATATTACCTTATGTGGCGCATTAGCCCGGTCTCGTTCCTCGATGCGACCATACACATGCTGGGAGTGTGGCAGGGTGGGGACAAACTTGCCCATGCCAGATACTGCCCGCACATTGCCCTCCTCCACCACGACCCGCCCTCGGCATATCACATAGTCAGCTACACCATGAACTTCCATTCCCTGGTGAGCAAGAGATGCAATTTACAAAATATTCTATACAGGGTGTAAGTACGACTTTTATGGTAAGTGTAACATGCCATGATGCAACATACTGTACTATCTACCGTATCGAATCTATTGCCAGATGCCTTAATCCCGTGAGGGGTGGCCACGAACAAATCACCTTCATGTCGTCCAGTCCCCCGCCATTTCACAGCCCTCCCCCAGGTCACACCCCCCTCTCTCATATACTGTACCTCTCCATTCCATCCCTCCATCTCACCCCTGGCCTTCCCCTCCCTCTCCCCCCCTCCACCTCACTCACATACACTCTCCTCGTTAGTCTCTCGTTCTCCATCCTCTCCACATGGCCAAACCACTTCAATGTATTTCTCCTAATGCATTCTAACACATCCACATCCACACCACAATGTTCCTTCACTTCCTCATTTGTCAATCTGTCTCTCAATGTAACTCTACATTTTCCTCTCAAATAACTCATTTTCAATGCTCTCACTCTCGACATGCATCCTTCCAGCAAGGTCCAAGCTTCACTTCCATACGTTAGAGTTGGTATAATAGTACAGGCATACCTCAGTTTAATGATGCAATTGATTAAGTAAAAACCCATTGCTAGGCGGAGTACTGTATCACAGGGTAATTTTAACGTATAAAGTATAGGGATGCATTTTTGAGCCTTGGGTTTCCTCCCCAACTAAGTCCTAAACCCACCCAAATAAGTCCAAAAACAAGTTTCTAGCTAACCTAAACCCCCAAATAGCTTTAAAACAATCTGAACTATGCTTAAAATCAGTTTAGAGCTCACCTAAATCCAAAAATAAAATCTGAAAATCATCAAAAATAAGTCTGGAAAAAATCAAACTTAGTAAACTGTAATGCAAAATGGCAATGTTCACCTCAACTATGACTAAAACACATTAATCTAAGTCTAAAAATAGTTTATAAATCACTTAAACACAAAATTTAAGTCTAAAATGTCATCAAAATCGGTAAAAAAAAAAAATCATCATACCGGGGTTTAGCCATCGTTCGGCAGGGGAAGGTGGTATTTCTACCTCCATCACTATGCAAGGGTATTGCATATAGGAGTATCATATCTCGAAGTCTGCCTGTACTGTCATGCAGTGACTTTTTTACTTCCATGCTCACTTCCCTGTTTCTTATCACTGCTTTCAAGGAACCAGCAACCTTTCTTCCTTGTTGTACCCTTTTAAGCATTCCATCCTCCAAACTTCCATCCTTACTCATCACACTAACGAAGTACTTAAATGTACTTACATTTTCCATTTACTCATCCCCCAACATCACTGTACATCAGATGATTTCAATTCTCTCAAAGACCATAACTTTACTCTTCCCTACATTCACCTATAGATACTGTTTCATACACACTCTTCCAAACTCATTCACCGAGCCTTGCAGTTCCCCTTCGTCTTTACTTAATAATACAGTATCATCTGCAAACAACAGTACAGGGAGTTTCTAAACACTACCCTCTGTCATTAAAGCCTCTTCACCATCCACTGCTCTACCTTGTACCTCTTTTATAACCCCATCCATTTACAGATTGAAAATCCATGAAGATAAAACACTTCCATGTTTCAATTCCAAATTCAAATAGAAAAATTCACCCATTTCACTATCCACACACACTGCAGCCTTAGCCCCTCATACATACTTTTCACGGCATTCAACAACTTCACATCTACACCACATATTCTTAATACTTTCCATAATCCCTGTCTCTCCACCCCTGTCATATGCTTTCTCCAAATCCATCAAGGCCACATGCAACTTCCTTCCCTTCTCCAGAAACTTTTCCACTGAAGATTTAAGAATGAATATCTGATCTACACAACCTCTTCCCTTCCTAAAACCTCCTGTTCTTCTCCAACTAATTCCTCTGTTATTTCCCTAACTCTGTCAATAAGTATCCTATCATATACTTTTCCTATTACACTAAGAAGACAAATGCCCCTATGATTACCACATACTTCTTTTCCCTTTTTCCTTTGTACAGGGGAATAATAATACCTGATTTCCAATCCTCCAGGACTCTACCATCCTCCCAGGCCAATTTGCACATCTTCCACATCCATTCTACTACTGTCTCTCCCTCATGCTTCAGCATTTCACCACACACTCCATCAATTCCTGGGGCTTTCCCAGATACATAGATAATTAACAGAATCTGAGCCCTTATCTCTGATTTATTCACAAAATACCTAAATTCTGTGCAGTACACAAGACATGGAAGGACTTCCTTACTTCAAAGATATTGAAGTCAACAGCTTGATAGTGTGTCTTAGCTGAAATAACTCTGGTGGCGTGAGGGTTCCACACAACAATATCAGCATCTGATCCAACTGCAATGCGGCCCTGAAAATTTGAAAGATTTACTATGCGAATAAAAACACTGCACATATATATTTATTCTAGATCTTCATTAATTCATCATTCTGAATCACTGATGATTTACATTTTATTACTGTGTATATAATGGGGACTGCCAGCACTTACCTTCTTAGGATAAATATTAAAGATTTTTGCAGCATTGGTGGAGGTAACAGCCACAAATCTACAAGGGTCCATTTTGCCAGCCACCACTCCCTTCTCCCATAAAACCGACATGCGGTCCTCCACCCCATTGACTCCATTTGGGATCTTGGTGAAGTCATCCTTGCCAAGAGCCTTCTGGGATGCTGAGAATGTGCAGTTGTCTGTTCCTGTTGTTTGCAGATCACCACTGCAACATGGAAAGCTGTTATAACTATGCTCACAGTCCCAAACTGACAAAACAAATGACAGCTACACACTTAATTCTGATACAATATTAACCTCTTCAGTCTGGTTACTTACAGTACAGTATTTCTTGCTGTCTTCAGCCAATCTAATTCAGCTTATGAAAGACCTTTCATACAGGTGAGGTTATTAAAAGCCTATACCTAACCCTCTCTGTCACTCCAAAACTGAATAAAATAATACCAAAGTAACTTTCAGTGAGCATACTATAAAATCAAATTTTAAAATGGGGTATGGGTTGACCTGGGAAGAAGTCTTTTGCAGGGTCTAGGGTATTAACCCAGAAATTTAGGCTGGCCAAGAATATTCCAAAGGCAGCCAGTACCATCCTGAACACTCCTCTGGCTACACCTTTGACCCTTTCAGTAAAGTTA
This sequence comes from Birgus latro, assembly GCA_018397915.1. Classification (NCBI taxonomy): domain Eukaryota; kingdom Metazoa; phylum Arthropoda; class Malacostraca; order Decapoda; family Coenobitidae; genus Birgus; species Birgus latro. The sequence goes on along the minus strand of JAGKTI010000814.1, from coordinate 17,159 downwards.
TTTTTTTTAAATCTATTTTTGTTACCTTCAGATGATTCTCCAGCCATGGATACATCTTTCGTAGTTCTAGAATTAGAAATACCTGCAGTAATCCTTTCCATATTTTTTTTTTAGGATGAATTTTTGCAAAATTTACATGATTTATTTAGCTAAGGAATGGTCTACTGTAGGATACTGATAGGTCTAATTATCTGCACTTATATAAATATGGAACTGTAAAATACATCATCATCATCATCCAATCCAGTGTTGCCCCATGAGGAGCATAGGAGCCCGGGGCTAGGCAAGTTGGTCCTGACATTCAAAATGAGTGACCAACCTCACTCATCTCTGAGTGGCATTACGTGAGGAATAAACCCCAACCACCTCTTCGATATAAACCTGCATCAGCTCAATCCAATTGAAGTGCCTTAATTACCCACTAAACCACCTGGCACCATAATTTGGTTATATGGTTATCACTCAGCATAGTAAATGGTTTCCTGGTGTACAGGAAACCATTTGGCTTGTCACTCAGTCTTGAGCCACCCAAAGACAGAAGGAATAGGAAAAAATGAAGGAAAGAAAGACAGAAGAGGAAGGAAAGACAGAAAGATGGAAGAGAGAAGAAAGACAGAAGAGGAAGGAAAGACAGAAATATGGAAGAGAGAAAAGGGCAATCACCTGACAGTTGCACTACATCAAGTGAGTGGATGGTGAGTGCCCCCAGCTACCACACTTATATATAAATTATTCAGATATTAAACAATCCCATTCATACTCATTGTGGTGGAACAATGAAACAAATACAATGTTGTGACCATTTCCTACAGACTACATACTGTAATTATGTACTCCACTAGTAAACAATATACATGCAAGCCCTAGGAATACACTACATAAAGAGAAAGTATGAAAGGTACACAAATGCATTGAAATACAACATACTGTTAGCAATTTAGCTTTATCTAATCCACTCCACAGCATATAAAAAGTAAAATCATAGCAATGAACTGGCTTGGGCTACACAAATAATAATGCCAAATAAATGTAACATCTTGCATTTGATAATTCAAAAAGGAAGATTAAATACTGCATTCAAAAACAAGAAATAAACACTGCAAGAAAAAGAAAGTGTACCACTTGGACCATTTATTAAAACTGACTAAACAAATGCATCAGCAAACCCTTAATTTTGACAGTCATTCAAGGGAATATCAATAACTGCTAAATGTGATCAGCCTGCATCCCACATTATGGAGTGCCATCAGCAACAACAAAGTAATGTCAGACTACCATCATCACATGCCTCAGAAATTATCATAAAAAATATGGAGACTGTCCTTACTTATGTATTCTCAGTTTTGATAATATGGGGCTCAGACTTCTCAGTGTATAATATACTGTAAAGGCTAATACTGACAACCCTCATTATAAGTTGCCTTTTTTTTTTACACTGTTTTACTATTCAGTCTCATGTAATTTAAATAAAACTGCCTACTGAAGGTCCACCGCTACCTAAGAAGCTGCAATTTACAACAGCAGAGGCATTTTTAAAAAGTTAAAGCATAAAGCTCATCCCTGACTGAAAAAGAGGACTGCTAGTACTACCGCTTCACACATAATTACTCAAGTCAAATACATCTCTCGACGGTCTTATGCAGACTGGAAAGGAATTCAGTGTATCATGTGACAAATACAGGCACCTCATGGAAAGAAGTCTATTACCTTCACTACAATAAAACCTTTTAATATATAAAACAGCTTTTATCATGAGATTCAATGAGGTTAAGTAATATGAATTTGTCCTGAATTGTCAGTCATTTACAATAAACAAACACACCAAAACAGAGGGTGAAACACTCCTCAAGAACTGAGTTTCATCCACCCTATACATAAATATAAAGTGGGGTCTCTCAATATGCGGAATCTCAATGTGTGAAAAACCTAATATGCGAACTCGACACAGGGTAAGTACCATATAATTATTACCTTGCACAAAGGAGAAGGGAAAAAAAGAAGTGTGTGGTTATCATACGGGCATATGCCTTCTTAGTGTGATAAAAAAAACACTATGGTAGGATACTTGCTGACAGAGTTATGGAAATAACAAAGGAATTAGTTGGAGAAGAACAGGGAGGTAATAGGAAGGGAGGAGGTTGTGTAGGTCTGATATTCATCTTAAAGTATTTAGTGTAAAAGTTTCCAGAGAAGGAATGAAGTTGTATGTTGCCTTTATAGATTTGGAGAAAGCACATGACAGAGTGCATAGACAAGAAATGTGGAAAATATTAAGAATATATGGAATAAATGGGAAGCTGATGAATGCTGTTAAAAGTAACTATGAAGGAACTAGGGCGGCAGTGTGTGTTGGTGAACTGAGTGAATTTTTCTCTCTCAATGTTGGACTGAAACAGGGGTGTGTCATGTTTCCATGGATGTTCAATCTGTAAATGGATGGATTTATAAAAGAGTTACAAGGTTGGGCAGTGGATGTTGGAGCAGTTCTATTGAGAGAGGGCAGCACTGGAAATTTCCTGTTCTGTTGTTTGCAGGTGATACTGTATTGTAAAGTGAAGACAATGGGGAACTGCAAAGCTTGATGAATGAGTTTGGGAGAGTGTGTAAGAAACACAATCTAAAGGTGAATGAAGGGAAGAGTAAAGTTGTGGTCTTTGAGAGAAGTAAAATCACTGAATGCACAGTGAGGCTGATTGGTGAGGAAATGGAAAATTTGAGTGCATTTAAATACTTGGGTAGTGTGAGAAGTAATGATGGAAGTTCAGAGGATGAAGTGCATGAAAGAGTACAACAGGGAAGAAAGGTGGCTGGTTCTTTGAAAGCACTGATAACAGGTAGGGAAGTGAGCATGGAAGTAAAAAAAAGAAAAGAAAAAGTTGCTGTATGACTGTATTGTGATACCATATATGGAAGTAAAGCTTGAACCTTGTTGGAAGGACACAAGTCGAGAGTGAGAGCTGTGAAAATGAGTTATCTGAAAGAAGCATGTGGAGTTACATGGAAAGACAGACTGACAAATGAGGGGAAGTGCAAGAGCACTGTGGTGTGGGTGTGAAAGAAAGCATTAGGAAAAATACATTGAGGTGATTTGGCCATGCGGATAGGGATGGAGAGTGAGAGACTAACGAGAAGAGTATATGTTAGCGAGGTGGAGGGGGGGACCAAAGATGAGATGGAGGGATGGAGTGGAGTGGTATGTAAGAGAAGGGTGTGTCAGCTGGGGGTAGGGCAGCAAAATGGCAGGGGATAGGGTGACATGGAGGCATTTTGTTTGTGGTCACCCCTTATGGGATTAAGGCATCTGGCTTTAGAATGATTAGATTTCATAAACTCAGGGAAAAAAATAATAATACTGTATGCAAAATAAGATTCTAAAATGCAAATTTGTCATCTGAAATTAAGGGAAAAATAGTGTTCCCGCTCAAAATGATAGTATCTGAAGCCAACACCAGATGGCTGATCAGTTTCCTGCCCATTTCCCTCCCTCATGGAGTCTCTCGTCAAGTCGCAAGACTCTCAGTCTGTGTCTGCTTACACCGCGCTAGCACACTGAGGTGTTTTTAGCACTGTATAAGACCTGCTCTTGCTCACCTGTTACATCATTCATTCCAAGAATAAGAGGATCACTTTGGAGCTGAAAATGAAGGTTATAGAGCTGAATAAGCAAGGTAAAAGGAACTCAATCATTGGACGTGGACCTGGCTTAGGTGAATCAACAGTGAGGAACACTGTCAAGAACAATGAGCAGATTTTACAAACCACCAAGACTTATGGAGGCCAGCCAGTGGACAGGCACAGTAGGGTTGCTAATGTAATAACCGAAATGAAATTTAAATTAATCACTGTCCTGGCTGAGATTTGATCTCATGCCCACGCGCTTCATACACGTGCATGTTACCACTGAGCCAAAGAGAGGATCTCCACTTTGCCTCTAGGCAACATGGGCTTTTATATACTTCATTACATCACTCGTTTCTCCCCCCTGGTGATTAATTTGGTCAGTTTCAAACACACATGGTAGCATAGCATTGGAGGCCACCATCAGGGGCGCTGTGGACCACACTGGGCAGCTCACCCCTGGGATGGAAGGCTGTCAACAACAAAATCATTGCCCTCAAGGCCTCACCTCACATCCCACACCCTGCCAACCAATGTAATAACTGAAATGAAACTTTACAAATTAATCACAGTCCTGGTTGCGATTCAATCTCATGCCCCTGCACTTCATATGTGCACACATTACACTGAGCCAATGAGAGGACCCCCCCTTTGCCTTTAGGCAATGCAGGCTTTTATACACCCCATTACAGTAATCCCACAATTATACAAATGGAGAGCTACCTAGCACTTACAGTTCTATTATCTTTCTTTGTGCAAAATTCTTTCTTAAAATGACAGTATGGTCAATAATGGGGAAATACTGTAAATGACAAAGATAGGGCGAGGTGTCAGTTATATACATTTACTGTATTTCCACTGATTCAATGGATTCTAATATGCAAAATTTCCAATATGCGGCACATTTTGTTGACCATATTACCACATATTGGGAGACCCCACCGTACTTCTTTTACTGACAGTACATAAGATTTGGTATGTTCCCAGTGATATTTTATGCAAGTATATTAACTAACACTTGTCTGTTAATCATACACTTGTCATAAAAAAAGGCACTAACTTTAAAAGAACAAACAAACAGCATGCAGCTACAACATAAAACATCCAGCTGCAGAGATACTTGAATACTCTTTGTTATTAAAATATGAAATACAGTACAGTAATACAAAGTACAGTACCAGTAATGTTATAAACAGTGGAAGGGCTTGGGTACACTACAATTACTCTGTTAATAAAATATGAGAGAGAATAGGGTAATACAAAGTACAGTACCAGAAATCTGTTATAAACAGTGGAAGGGCTTGGGTCCACTACAATACTGTATATAGTATAGTTCTGTACTGTATTACAGGAGAATATGAGATACTGTTACCTACACATGCTAACTTGGTCAGTGGTCTCTAAACATAAATGTAAAGAAAACAAAAGCAACATATGTGCTCAAATTACTGTGCTCCTGTTTTAAGTTCTTACACATCCAGCAGCCTGAGGAGCTTGTCTGGTGTGGATGGGTCACGGAGAGGTGGTGATGTGACATGTGCTGCTGCATGTTGCCAGCAGGGGTTGTAGTGATGGGAGCCGTCTGTACCCACCGCTGCAGCTATGGTCTCACCCCAAACTAGCACACCTCGCCTTAAGTGCTCACCAATAACAGAGGCAGCTGATGCACCCATGACTTTACATATATACAGTGGGCATCCAATCTGAAATAAAACTTGATACCAAAGGCTGGAGGAAGGTCACATGATAAGATGAAGGATTAATTTGATGTCTGAGAAAAAGTGATAGAAAAGGACGTGATGCTAGTAGGCGTGGGAATAAGAGGCAGACACAGAGAAAAGGTTGGTGTTATACTTGAAGCCTGAGAAAAAGAAAAAGACATATAGAAGTACTGTATGATATTATTCTGCTTCCAGTTCCTACGTGTCTATAATGGCCTATCCAACAGAACCCTGAAACAGATGACCTGTTCTGTCGATTATGTGAAGGAGAACAGAGTGTCATAACTAAACATACTTAGCCAGGAGATCCATGAGATAGGCTGGAGTCTGTGGGTCAGGCCTGAGTGGCGGCCCCATAACATGTGCTGCAGCATGACGCCAACACTTGTGCCAATAGTGGGTCCCACTCGTTCCAAGGGAGGCCGCAATAGGCTCGCCAAACACAACATGGCCCTGCTTACGCTTACTGGAAATTACGTCAGCAGCACTCTTTGACATGACATGCACTACATACAGAGGGCACCCAGCCTAAGAGTGAGGAAAGAAATCATATGGATAATAGTGTAATGAATAAGGAAATAAAAAAATGTGATATTGTACTAACTTCCTTAAACAGAAACAAAATACTTGTAAGTTTTCTAATGGTTCATGCTTTTTGAAACACAACATACATCTACATAAAGGATAAGCACAAAAACCTCCTGAATAAAGAGATGAATAATGTGCAGAAAAATATGATTTGACAAGCCAAACAAATCTGTATGTGCAATTCACATTATCTATTTGAAACATTCAGTGCTAAAAGGAAAGCTTAGCAAAACAAGTGAGGTAATGAAAAGAGCCATCAAAGTTATTTGACAAGCCAAACAAATCTGTATGTGCAATTCACAATATCTATTTGAAACATTCAGTGCTAAAAGTAAAGCTTAGCAAAAACAGTGAGGTAATAAGAAGAGCCATCAAAGTTATACTGGGAAATTACCAAACCTCCCAGCTGACATTCATAGAAAATATATATACAGTACTGTGCCTTCTTGTGTAAAAATACAGGCAGTTGTATGTCAGACTTCACTCCATTGGATTTTGAGTTTATCAAACACCTAATTTCCTTTACAGAAATTTAAAGGCTTAATCAATATTGGGTCAGAATATACATTACTTTCTTCACTACTGTATTCATTGTATGGTTCTTTCCAGCATTGCATCTGTGAACACTTAGTACTGTATATGACTTGCATGGTTGAAATGAACTACAGTATTTGCCCACATACTCAATTGGTATAGCTCTTTCTGGTAAGAGTAAGTGAAGTTTATCTTTAGAGAAAATAGGAAAGTTTTACTGCATCATTATCTCATAATAACCTCTGATTTCTTGTTCTTGTAATGCTAAGTGTAATTGAATACATTACAATAATGTACTGTTCTTCTGAGATGGACAGTTCAAATTTGTGAACTTCTGTAAACAATGAAGATACAGTATTACAAACAAAGACTCAATTACAGTTTCTTCAGGGAGAGTAGAGTTACTGTACTTAACATGGTCTACCTTGCCATCTGATGAAAATTCTTCAAGTCAGAGAGGAAAAGTATTCTTCAGACTGGTTTGCAGCAATACAAAGTACAGTACAGAGCTGGGCACTTCTGCAATCACTTCGACAAACCACAAATTTTGAAATTACGGAAGTGTGACTTCATTTGCAGATTTGCGTTTGCAACAAATTCTACACAAATTTGCAGTTTTGTGCTTGTGGAGGCACTTCCGCAAATGCAAATCTGCCCACAAACATCTACATGGCCTAGCCTGGCAGGTGGCACCTGGAGGGGATTTGCTAGCTCGGTGCCAGCCATCACTCCTGAACCGTTGCTATATGCAAGATAAATTTTGTATTGTATATATACAATAAATTCACCTTCAGTACTATGTACAATAGCATTTTTCATTATCATACATTTTGTATGATAATTTTACATTTCCTTCAAAGGAGAGAGAGAGAGAGAGAGAGAGAGAGAGAGAGAGAGAGAGAGAGAGAGAGAGAATGGCTGAAAATCAGATTTATCTCTTTTTGATATTCACTGGCTTCATACCAAGCTCTCAGGAAAGAAATGAAAATGGGTATAAGCCAAGAGGGGGTAATGTCATACTCATGATTATACTGTATAATAAAGCATACCACTGTCATAGCAAATCGTATTCTACTTTAACTGGAGGGTTCCTCACTACCTTATCTTAATGATATACTGTATGTGCTTTCTGGGGAGAGGGTAAGGAATAAGAATCTAAGGATAAAAGCCAGCAAAGATGATTTTCTCTCCAATAAAAAAAGAAAAATCTATCTATCTATCTACTGCCATACACCATAATCCCGTAAGGGGTGGCCATTNATTGGAGAAATAAGAAGAGAGGAGGGCAGGCACAGAAAAAGAATGATAAAGGCTAAGGAAGAAGTAGGCAGCACTACATCAAGTGAGTGAATGATGATTGCCACCACCTACCACTATAAAGAAAAATATAAAGCCTAATTCCAGATCAATTTATTTTCCAGATTCTTTGATGTTATAATGTATGCTATTGATGTAAACTACATCAGTACTGTACCAGAAAGGCTTGTTTAGCATACATGCCAATAACAAGAAGAAAAGTCCAAGGATATGATACGAAGCCTCCCAGTCCACCTAGAATGTGACCTTCAGTCTAAATTTCAAATTTGTGAGATTTATAGCATTATCAGTGCCAGTATTTCAATCTAAACAAAAATCATTAGGTAGATAAACAACAGATTAAACAAGAAACATACAATATGAACTGAACACAATTTTACCATTTTCCTTACCAGACAACCATCTTTCCCCATGTGGTATCAATACAGATAGATAGATAGACAGATAGATAGCTAGACAGACAGATAGACAGATATACTATATGTTGGAGTTGTCTCAGTTGTTGGAGGAGTCTGACTATGACTAAGAAGTGAGGACTAATGGCGTTCGAGCCGAGGAATAGAGGTGGACTGGTGTGTCAACTTGTCAAGTGTGAGGTGTGAAGTGTAATAATTTAATTCATTTATATACAGTTGTGAATTATCTATCCTTGTTTTTAACAGTCTAATATACTAACAATAAAAACTAAAATATATATATATTTTAGTTTTACTATAACTGTAGTTTTATTTATCCCATTCATTACTTTAGACAATTTCCAAACTTCATACAGTCACCTACTGTTAGTCAGAATAGAGTAAATAAAAATATAACTGTAGTGGATAAGCAACCAGAGATGATTTTAACCCTTTGATTATGGAAAATATCATCCTAAACTTAATACAAGATGCGGTGCCAAGGCACAGTAAACCCGTCCCCAGCAGTCATTTTAGTGCTGATGTATAAACACAACAGAATATCTAGTCAAAGATGTTACATATCAAATTTGGACTAAACTGGGTAAAAATTAACGATTTTAGGCCCATTTGAAATTTTAGGCCCGGCTCACCTGACACCATCCTCCCTACCGCTAACTGAGAGGTGACCCCCCTGATGTAATGAGGCATGTTATAGGATGAAGATTTGAAAGATGCACCCTGCCCTAGGGTGGGAAAGGAGGTCCTGATGACGATGATGACCTTTAGGTTTTGGTTTCATGTCGGTATGACGAATTTGAAAGGAGTTATGGTGAAAAAATGATTTTTTGTTTCATTTTTTGGGTCTACAGCCTGGGCCTTGGTTCAATTTGGCCCAAAATTTAATCAGGTGATCAGAAGGTCACAGCTCATCATCCATGTAATTTTAGTCAAAATCGGAGCAGTAGTTTTCGAATAAAGTTGCTAACAGACAGACAAAAAAAAAAAAAACAGACAAACCAAGTGAAAACAATACCCCTCCAGGGTGGGGATGGGTAATAATCCTTTAATGGTATACAAAATAAAATGAAGCTGATGCCAGGGTAATGAGAGAGATAAAAATGGTTTGTGTTGGCCTTTTTGCATTTGCAGAACTGTTAATTTCAAGAATTTTTCAGATCTGCTGCTGCGGAAGGCAATTTTTTGAGTTTGTGGATTTGCATTGTGGATGTCAATTTTCGTTTGCAGTGCCCACCTGTGGTACAGTAATAGTAAAACCTCGATATAACACACTCCAATAGACCAGAATTCGCTTTTATGAGACTCGAGGAGCTACCGGACTAAATTCCTATACAGGTATATCGAAAAAAGTCCATTACAGCCAGAAGCAGTCCAGACTGCCTGACCATTTCAGCTACGTTCACCACAAAAAGATATATAAAAGACATGTTTATCAATGTACAGTACAGTATTATTATATATATTATACCACCTACAGTGGGGCCCCTTGGATAGCGAGCTTATTAGTCCACCAAAATGGCCGCTATCCATGAAATTGCTACCCGAGGGGCAAACTTCTTACCTAAAAAAATTAATACAGTCCTGGACTCCTTCAGCTATACCCCTAATTTCCTCCATTACCCATCAGTATCACGTCATATTTCTTCAGTACTGTAATAAGATATACGTATACTACATATTCAAAAAATTATCTTTTTCTTTTCCTCCATGCAGTATTGTTACTTTGGCTTGCCACGCAGGTATTGTCTGGCCTTTTCGGTCATTTTTACATTACCAGCACTTCCTGTTTTTTCCCTGGGTCACCACCACCACTTGGGCCAGCCCCCGAAGTTGAAGACATGATAATAGAACACTCAGTAGCCAGACAATAAATGGAAGGTCACAAAAAACTTTAACAATGGCGAGACTGTGACAAGTTGAATGAATGCGCGGCGCATGGATAAACAAAATCTTCTTCTTCTCGGGGTAACTGCAGGAAGGTTCACCTTCCACCCATCAGTATCGCCTAGATACCGGCATTCCCCCAAGAGAAAAGTAAAGGTAAAGGAAAAATTTAAAACTGTAAAATTTGGTAGGAGAGAGAGAATTGGAGATTAGTTATAAGAAAAGCTTAAGATACGTACTTTCACTCCACATGGGTCAATGAACTGAATGATGATAGACTCGCACTCACTATCAGTGTTACCAGCTTGCTACGTGTTAAATGCCTAGCGGATTTTCGCTAACCGTACAGCATTAATCGCTATGAGATAGTTTCATTCCTGTCGCTATCCATGGATTCGCTACCCAAAAAAACGCTATCTGAGAGGCTCCACTGTAATTAATGTAGTGAAATTATTACACAGTACAGTACCGCAATGGCAGTCAAAACAGTTTAAAAACCGTTCATGCGATCCGAACTAATGTCTGATATATTGGAAAGTCCGGATCGGCAGAGGGAAGTCCAGATGTTGTTTTTAACGGAATTTTGCATTTTTCGGAATAGTTGGGCCCCAATTAGTCCGTTATAGTGAGGTCTTACTGTTCTTTGCAATAAATTAATTACTATTTAAGTGCATCATTATACTACATAATTAGTAAGCAGCTATTGTTCAGAGATAGTATACAACAAACCTAATTTCTTCAGGAATTAACTACAAGAACAGAGAAGACATAAGATGCATGACACAATGACAACAAAGAAGATAAAACAAGGGCAATGAAAGTAAGCATCTTACACACACCTGGTTGGCAAGGACACATGCCCTGTTAGTAGCCTCTGCCTCCACCTCCTCTGGCCGACTCATTTCATGCCCCTCTGGTCCTGTGATGCCCAGTGATAGCAATTTGCGGCTGTTCTGATGGAAGGTACGGACAGTCCTTGTTTAAAGTTGCTCCATTTTACCCCGTCAACCCAACGGTACATTTTTCATTTTAATGAAGCTACCACTGAATGATTTTATTTAAAGATTTTATTCACTGGAAGTAGTGGATGGATTAACTAGGACTATATCAAATCCCTCTGGGTCAAAAAGCCCGTCCTAAGCAAAATAAAACTATCTGAAGATAAGAATAAAATGTCCAATACATCACTGAACTGAAGGAGTTAGAGTTATTTTATTGTTAAATTACTGATGAATTAATGCATTTTTCACTTCAACACACTATTTTTAACTATAAAATTACTCTAAAGACAGAAATTACTTTGTGTGTGTGTGTCTGTCTCTGTTTCTAAGCCCTTATTCAAGAAAAAGATGCCTGTCTCATTTGAAGTTTTTAACATGATGCTGCATTTTGCATGCACACATCCTAGAATTCACATAAGGAATGAATGTACAGTATTTATGTCAGAGGTATGGGTTGGAAAGGGGTTACACAGGAAGGCAAAAGTGGTAACATTTTGCCCCTTATTACTTCTTCTGAGCTGTGGGGGCCTGAAGCTAGGTTACTGCATGCCAGTACATCTTATTACAAGTGATCAACATATGCTTTTTTGTGTGTATGTGCAAAAGAAAGAATAAAGGGCTAGAAGTCTGCATACTGTTCTTTCTGTGAAACACTAAACAACAGAGACCATTAAATGACTGAAAAACCCTCTACCAACCTTTTGGAAATTCAGTTCAGTGCACTCACAAAATTATTTTCACTCTGAATAGCATATTTTTTCTAATACATGGCCACAAGAACCAGCAAAAAAATTATTTACTGTAGCATATGCTACAGACACAATATGTAGTAGTAATATAAATTCCATATGTGTAGAATACAAGCTGACAAAACCAAAGATACAGATACAGAGAATAAGCTTTCTAAGTGTAAATAAGCTCAAACTTGCCTCTTTTATGATACTTCCATTTTTTGGCAAGGGCATAACTAAAGATACCGATATAATGAATAATCTCTGCAAGCCTAAATATGTTCCAACTTAACTCTTTTATGATGTATCCATTTTCTGCATGGGCATTACCATAGGTACAGATACAATAGATAACCTGTGAATACATACATATGCCCTTACCTCCTTTATAATATCACCATTTTCTGCATGGACCTGAGCCAGTGCACCCAACTGCTTGCATGTCTTGAAGGAAGCGAGGAGCTCAGAATCATTTAGCTGCCATGTGTCCTTGTACGCCATGAACATCTTGAAGGAGTTTACACCGTGTTCCTCTGTCAGCTCTTGCATCTCCCTCCCAACCTAAAAGATACAGAGTACTGGGTTATCTTCATTCTTAAATACACAATACAAATTTAGATTTTTTTTTTCCTGTACATTTCCATTTTCCAATTTCCAGGAAGGAGGCTGTAGCACCCACTGATCAGGGTAGTACTCCCGAGGGGAATGGGAATGCTGGTGATAGGGTGAGCTGGAGCTCCTGTTTCACTTGCTACCTAACCATCCTCCTGCTGACCTTTTCAGTGTGACACTAACATGGAGAGTAGACCAGCATTCTCTCCCAAAAACCTCCTTTAACTATCTCACAGACTACACCCTTTTCAGTGTGACACTAACATGGAGAGAAGACCAGCATGCTCTCCCAAACACTTCCTTTACCTATCTCATACACTACACCACATACACTTTACATATCACATAATAAACCCCACTACATCACAGGGGTTCTTGCCAGCAAGGGTATGCAGCCAGAAAACGTCGCACCTACTAACTAGTGGCGAACCTTTTGAGGGGAGGCGTGACGAGGGCTCTGCCAGCACAGATCATGGGGCCAGGGTGAGATGGGGCTTGAACCTGTGCTAGAGGGTACAGGGCATTGTGGTTCCCAGGCTGATGCTTCTGCCCAACAGAAAGGGACCCAAACCTGGGAGTAGCGTCCCACGAGGCTGCTCTATCAATGTGTGCATAATGGTGGGGCAGTTACAGAGCCAAGGGGTGCTTGAAAGGTGTCCCTGTAGCTGTCCTGGCAGGGTGCCCTGAGGCCACTTCCACAGCCACTGGTCAAGACTGTTGAGCTAGGGGTCTCAGATCCACTGCCTGGACCTGGGACTGTGCAGTGGGTGAGGCCTGTGGCATGTCTCTCCCCTTTATTATTTTTACTAATTACAGTATGAACAAACTGAAGAATGAAATTCAAAGCAAGCATGAGGACACTACATCACCCAGGGAGATCAAAGTGGCATCATGGAATGTGGGAAGTTTGAGAGGTGGAGCAGGGGAAGTGGTTGTGATACTGAGTAGGAGGTGGGTGGATGTGGGATGTGTGCAAGAAGTCCGGTGTAGGGGTGGATCAGCCAGAAAGATTGCTTGGAAGGATTGTTATTAGAAGTTGTTTTGGCAGGGCAGGAAAGATGGATATGGTGGTATGGGTGTGTTGGTTGGGGAGATATGAGTGGAATATGTCATGAATGTTATGAAAGTAAGTGATAGGATATGTGTAGGCTGAGGAGATATAAGTGGAATATGTCATGAATGTAATGAAAGTAAGTGATATGATAATAGTGGTGAAAATTTTGTTCAGTGGGAAAACAGTTGCATTTATATTGGCATAAGCTCCACAGGCAGGCTTGGATGAGGTTGAGGACAGATCTTGGGATGACTTAATACATGTAGTAAGTGGTATGGGGGATGATGAGATTTTAATTCTGGGAGGGAACTTCTATGGTCAAGTAGGTGAAACAGCTCAAGGATATGAAGGTGTATACGGGGGAGGTGCATATGGTACAAGAAATGAGGAAGGGGAAAGGATACTCAAGTTTGGGAAGGCAACAAATGTGATTGTGTGCAACACACATTTTAGGAAAGAAGAGAGTAGGTTGATTATATACAAGTCAGGGGGGAAATAGCAGCCAGACAGACTATTTCCTGGTCAGGAGGGTTGGCAGGAAATTAGCGAGGGATGTTAAAGTTGTGGGGAGCAAGGAGTGTGTACAGCAACACAAGTTATTGATATGCAACATGGCGTTTATGAAGCAGGTGATGAAGAAGAGGACCTATGCACCTAAAAGGAATATATGGACGCTGAAAAACCAAGCAGTAAGAGATGCCTTCTATAGAGAGATGAGGAGAGTGGTGGCTGAACAGGGAGATGTTGACAGAAATGTTAAAGAACAATACAGAGCCCTCAAGAGCAACCTCTTGAGAGATACTGATTCAGTATGTGGATGGACAAGTGATCCACCAAGACATAAAGTAACTTGGTGGTGGGATGAGGGTGTAGATGCTGCATTTAAGGAGGAAAGAAGGCTTTTCTGGGAATGGATGAATAGTGGTAACAGAGAGGAATACTTGGCTGCCATAAGGTTAGATATGAGATTTACAGGGTGAAGTCTGAGTCACTGAGACTTTTACCTGATAACCTAAATAAAGTGGAAAGGAAGAATATGATATATAAAGTGGCAAATGAGATGGATAGGGAGAATAGGGATATCAAAGGTGAGCAGTGTGTGAAGAATGACGAAGAAAGGGTAGTGGTGAACAGTGGGGATATTAAAGATGCATGGAGAGAGCATTATAGCTGCTTATTGAATGAGGAGTTTGATTGAGACGGGTTTGGAGCCTGCAGATCCAGTATCTGGCCTTTGGCCTTTGATTGATGCTGCTACTGTGAGCAAGGCAGTAGGCAGGATGCAGGTGGGGAAGGTAGCAGGTGTGTCTGGGATGATTGCTGAAAAGTTGAAAGCCTCAGGGGATACAGGAGTAAGGTTAGTCACTGACCTGATAAATACGAGTATATATGAGTGTGTTGTCCCAAATGATTGCCTGAAGAGTGTAACTGTTAATGAGTACAAGGGGAAGGGTGATGCCCTGGAAGGAGGAAATTATAGAGGCATAAAACTTTTAAACCAGATAATGAAGGCTGTGGAGACAGTTCTAAAAAGTATGATTAGAGAAAGAGTGAAAATTGATGAGATGCAGTTTGGGTTTATGCATGGCAAAGGGACCATAAATGCCATAGTCATTGTTCAACAGCTTCAGGAAAAATATACAGGAAAGAAAAGGGAAATGTACTTTTGTTTTTATTAATTTTGAGAGGGCCTTTGACAGAGTCCCTTGAGAGGTGGTGAAGTGGGCAATGAGAAAGCTTGGTATTAAGGAGTGGCTGGTTAGGGTGGTTATGGACATGTATGTGGGTGCTCACACCCTGGTGTGGGTGGATGGAGATTTGAGTGATGAGTTTTCCATGAAAGCTTTTGTGCATCAGGGGTCAGTCTTAAGCCCATTGTTGTTTATCATGGTACTTGAAGCCTTCTCACAAGAAGAAATGGATTCCTGTGGGAGAAGTTGTATGCTGATAATTTGGTATTGATGCAGAGAATGAAAGGGAGGTGGAGGAAAAATTTACGAAGTGCAGGGATGGTATGGGGCGCAAAGGCTTAATAGTAAATGCAGATAAAACAAAAGTGATGGTATCTAGAGCTGGTGGCGGTACTGTCAAAACAGAGGGAGTATGGCCATATGTGATTTGCCACAAGGGCGTGGGGAGTAATTCTATCTTATGCAGTGTTTCTGATAAGTAGGTGCATTTGAAATGTGGTGGTATTAATGGTGGACTGTGTGATAATGTTGATTTCATGTGTGCGGTGTGTCAAGGAGAGCATGTGGAGATCGTCAGGTGTGAAAGGATTGATCTTGCTGGTGAGTTTCTTAAGTGTGTGGAAGAGTTCTGTTATTTGGGAGACATATTATGTGCTGGAGGTGGAGCTGGAGCTAGCTCTGTGGCTAGAGTGAGGAGTGGTTGGAAGAAGTTCAGGGAGCTGTTGCCTCTCCCTCCCTGCTAAGGGATCTTGTATGTAGCAAGTGTTAAGAGTGTAATGCTGTATGGTAGTGAGACCTAAGCAATAAAGGAAGAGGATTTTTGTGTGCTGAAATGTACAGAAATGACAATGATTAGGTGGATGTGCAGTGCGTCCCTGAGTGTGAGGCCTGGGGGGGCTAGGTTTATGATGGAAGAGTTGAGGGGTAGGATGGGATTGGAGTGTATTGGTGTTGTGATGAGGAGAAGTAGATTGAGATGGTCTGGGCATGTGGAGAGGATGGGTGATGATAAATGGGTGCAGCAAGTGAGGAGTGTTAATGCTGGGGGTAGGACTGTGAGAGGCAGACTGAAAAAGACATGGGATGAGGTCACTGAATGTGACCTCAGGGATAAGGGACTGAATAGGGAAGCTGCCAGAAATCAAGTTGCATGGAGAGCCACCATTAGGAAACCAAGGCCAATGCATGCTAGTGTGTTGGGGCCTTTAAAAATGAAACAAAACAAGAGGTAGGGTGTGTGGTACAAGTGAGAGATCGTGTAGTGGCGTGGGAGGAGAGGATGGACGTGCTCTGGTGAGAAAGGAAGGAGTTGTGTGTGTGGTGGTGAGAAGGAGCAAGTCAGTTATGGTGCTGAGGGAAGAGTTGAAGGATGTGTGGTGGTGAGAAAGGAGGGGGTGGGTGAGTGGAGGAGAGAGAGAAAGGGTGTGTAGTAGTAAGGGAGGAGGAAGGTGTTTGAAGGTGAGGGAAGAGGGGGGAGGGTGTGCAGAGTCTAGAACAAAAATCCACTTACTGTTCCACTTCTTCTACACACTTATGGCCTGTCAGTCACTTTCCTGCCTGATTCAGCATATCAGAGAGAATTATCAAGGGATACAGAGACATGCCAAGTCTCTCACAGCTTAGGGATATTACTGTAGTTGCCAGAGGAAGTGAGAAGGGTGAAATACACCAATCCTCTCTCAGCTTTGGAATACCTGGCATTTGCCAGTAGAGAGAGGTGAGATGTAGAAGAGATGAAATATTAGGCAAATCTTTGTCCCTGTCTATAGGCTACATGAGATTTGGTACTTTGCTCTTTTCACTTTAAATTAGCCTAAAATTGCCTTCACTATGCTGTACTGTAATAATATGTCAACACTACATTATGTCAGTGACCAAAAAATGTGGAAAGGATATGGAGTCATATCATTGTTGTTTTCTGCTAATGAGGTATGTGAAACAGGTTGTAAATGGACAAAAATTTATGTCAAGTGAATGAACAAGTGTCAACAT
>JAGKTI010000813.1:75885-111770 GCA_018397915.1 Birgus latro | reverse complement strand
AATACCTAAACTAATGGGAAAATTAACTTATGGGCGGCACCCCCCCCCTCTATCAGTGACCTTTTTGACCCGTTTGAGGGAAAATATCTAAGACGTATACAGTATAGTATAGTAGGAGCTTGCCAATAACGTGTAATTGGTGCCTGAAAATGGCACCAATTACACGTTATTGGCAAGTTCCTACTGTACTGTACTGTATATGTCTTAGATGTGGAGGGAGAGGCAGCTTGTGAGTCAGGTGGGGCAGTGGAGGTGGAGGGGACGGTGGCGGGCGAGTCAGGGGAAGTGGTGAGGGGAGGATGTTCCATCTCCTCCTCGCTACTGCTTATATTTTCGGCAATTTGCTTCACCTCTTCTTGTTTGTCTGTTTCATTCCTCATCTTGTTATGGACATGTCCCTTTATTATAACTCTAAGGTTAAAGAAAATATCAAGGTTTGAGGGGGTCCTGCTCATATGTTATTTTTCCCCTAAGATTATGTACTCATAGTACGGGAAATCACAGTGCACGAGGTCGTGGACCACCCATCCTTTCGCGTACCGTCCGAACCCACTGTATTCACATCTTCAGCACTCAGGATATTTCGTGTTTCCTTTTCCTTGTGGATATCAGCATATTTATGAGTCATGCATTATTAAGTAATTTATTTGCATAATGTGCGTGTGTGTATGTGCACACTAAGTATTTAATGCAGTATGTACGTAATACAAAATTTGGCCATTGCTTTGTCACAGTACCATATAATAATTCAGTTCAGCATCTTCGTTGACGAACGAAGAAGTGAAAGAACGTTGTGGGGTGAATGTGGATGTGATTGAGAAAAGTAGGAAAAATACACTGAAGTGGTTTGGACATGGGGAGAGAATGGTGAATGAAAGACTGACTAAGAGGGTGTATGTAGGTGAAGTGGATGAAGGGAGAGGGAGGGGGAGACTGAGGATGAGGTGGAGGGATGGAGTTGAGAGGTACATGAGGGTGGGAGGAGTGAATTGGGGGGAGGGCAGTCAAATGGTGAGTGACAGAGCAACTTGGAGGCATTTTGTCTGCGGCCACCTTTTGCGGGATTAGGGCATTGGGCTATAGATAGATAGACAGATCTTCGTAACCCTGTTTCCTGTATCTAGAGCAAGGATTTTTTCTCAATTGTTTCATTTGTTCAGAGAATCATACATAATCACAGGCAAAAGTTCACTGACAGTCCCTTGCAAGCATTGTGGCCTTCCATATTTTTCTTCCTTGAGCATCAGGGAGTAACCATTCTTATGATCTGACTTACTGAATTGATTAAAAGGAATAAGATTTTGTGAATATATACAGTACAGTGAATGCACATTAATAGGGTGCCAAAATTGTTATTTGAAAATTAGATTGATGGTAATGTTGGTTGAGGCAGTCCTTGTGACCTGTTGAAGAAGAGATTGGAGTAGGTAGTACAATAAACCCTTACTAAAAGGACTAACTGGGAGAAAGCTAGGTCCATTAAAGCCAATAGTCCATTATATCCAAGGCTTCCCCCCCTTAGGTGGGATTTCAAATACTCTAGCTACATGTTTGAAAATAAATGAGTACTATAGTGTATTTTAGTAATAAAAATGTAAACTACACCTTTTTTTACATAAATTTGGCACATAATTTTGCCATTTGGCATCTTATTTCACATCCTTGTCATAGCACTGCATCATGACTGGAGCAGTATTACAACAAAACACTCACATATCCAAACCTGCATTATACGAACTTCAACATTTGCCAAACCTCTGTATTTAATCATTAACAAAATTAATAGATAATAACAAATACACAAAATAAAGAAATCTTAATTTTGCGCAAGTGGCGAAACTCGCACAGTGGCTGGTAGATGGCAGAGTGAATCGAAACAATAACAAACACCCACGCCATGTCACCGTCATTCACATGCCTCATATGTTCTTTTAACAGTGCTCAATTACTTGTCATGCCTCCCACCAAATTCAAATACCCTCGCAATGTTCTGACCCTAGAGAAGTACAAAGAGCTAATCCAGCAGTGTGAGAAAGGCAGGTCAGTCTGTAAAATAAGACAGGAGTACGGCCTGGCCACATCAACCCACTCTGGTATTAAGAAAGCCAAGGACAAAATCAAGGCCTACACCAGTGAGCCAGTGAGTCCACCAATGCTACTAAGACATCAGGGGCTCAGACAAGAAAAACAGCACCTCATCCAACCACAATACCCATGAGAGACGATGACAGTGAGGATGAGATTGAGGAGGCAGGCTTGTAAATTGGTGAGTAGTGTAATACACCTATACTGTCCAGACAGTTGTATGCCTAAAATACTATACTGTATTCGTTATTATCCGAATTTTTGCATTATCTGACCTTCCTTTGGCCCAGTTAGTTCGGATATATGAGTGATTACTGTACAGTAGGTCACCAGGTTTCGCGGCATCCAGTTTGGCGAAACGCATATTCGTGGCAGCCATCAAATATTCCCGTGATTGAGCATTCGCGACAAAAAAACACATTTTTGCACCTTCCTTCACCACAGGTTTTGAATTCTCACCATGGCGACGTCAGTGCCAACACTCAGTTTTGGCCTATTTTCCCGTACATGTTCAGTGTTTTCACAAGTTGAGCGTTACACTCTTGTGTCCTTGGTTAGTAATTGACGGAAATATGTCATTTTGTGCTTCAAGTGGAGCTGAAGGTTGACTGGGTAATTGTGGAAATGGTGTAAGAAGGCATGAACCTGGAGCTGCAATTGGTAAAGGGAAGGGCAGGCGACTACCACCGCAAGGGGGTGAAAAAATGCAAGTATGATGACGAGTTAAAAAATAAAATTGGGGCAGAAAAGGAGAAAGGTGCTAGGAACTCTGATATAGCTATGTAATATGTATAATGTGCCAGAGGTGACTGTGGGTAGTATGAGGAAACAGCTGAGTGAACTTAAAGCCAATCAATATTCAGATGTCATGTACCTTAATCTGCCAATTTAAATGTATATTTCCTAAAGTTATATTGTTCCAGTGATCAAGAAAGGATTATAATTTTGTTGTGAAATTTATATTTTTCTTGTTTATAACGAATTCTATTTCTTGTAGAAATTTGCTGAATGGTAGTCAGGGAGCATGACCTTTACCCTACTGCCATTAAAAAAAAAAAAAAATGTTAGGTTAGAGTAGGGAAGGTTAATGTAATTCCTAGCCTAACCTAACTTAATTTAATCATTTTTCCAGCGGCCTTAGGATAAAGGTTGCGCTCCGTAACTACCATCCCGGAAATTTCGACAAGAAATAGAATGCGGTATAAGTATAAAAAAATATAAGTTGCACAATGATGTATTTTTTTCTTGATCACTGGACCAATATAACTTTAGGAAAAATACATTTAAATTGGCAGGTCTCGCATATTAACCACCAATCTAGCCCTTGCAAAGAAGTATTTTGAACCAGGCACCGGAGGTAGATGAGTGAAAACAGTGACCAAGTACAGCTCAGTTATGCTAGTGATTGAAAATTATTTGTTACAGTGGTTGAATTGGATGACCCGTTAAGGCTTTTGTGTTTTAGGGGCCTAAATTCAAAACCAAGCCTACCTATTTTATGACGCAGTTGCAAACAAACATTACATTATGTCACCCCCAGAGTTTACTGCTTCACGGGGCTGGCTACAGAGGTTCAAAGGCAGGCTAATAGCAACATGCCAGGTAACTTTAGGACATATTTAAAGTAGGAAATTCACTGGGGGGGGGTAGTTTTCTTACGGGCCCTGTCCCTGTTAGCTTATTTCCCATAAGGTCAATGCCCCAACTTTGGCAGCACTTTTCGTGATCCCCATTAGGCGTGAAACCTGGTGCCCCACTGTATAGGCTTTTATTGCAGCTCAGTAATCATGATGGGCAGAGGGCAATTTCAGGCCAGGTTGGAGTGCAAAAGGTAGGAAATACTTGTATTGCAATGCAGTGTGCCCCATTTAACTTGAGGTGTCCCGTCGACGTACGGGTACGTCGCAACGTTTCGTCGCATCTAGACGCATCAACGTACCCGTATGTTATTCAGTTGCAAGGTTAGTCATTTGCACAATTTTCAAGTTTCATGGGTGATTTTTGGTAGGCATATGTGGGAGACCTTCCTCTATCTGCTGTCAGGTGGGGATACTGCCTGGCCCCACCTGACCCCCCCTCCCCCTCTCCCCCCCACACTTGGCAATTCACCTGTTAGCAGTGACCTGGCCAGTAAAGACATGTCGCGCCACAGTCTCTCCAATGACGAAATTCATGGTGAAAATGATTCCTGAGGTGGAGAACAAAGAAATAAAGAAGCTAGAGCAAGAAATAAACAGAATTGATGAGGTGGTAATGTCGTAAAGGAAGGTGCCATATATGGATGTGTTTGGTGACTGAACAATGCTTCTATTGCCTATATAATTGTGTGAAAACCAATCTTGTACGACACATAAATTCGTACCAAATAAATAAATAAATACATAATTCGAAGTGGCTTGAATTAGTTTACCCTCCCATAGTTCGTCTTCTTTGATGCCAGATACTCTGAGAGAGAACGAAAGGTAAGGCTGACTCATCACCTGTAGCACCATTTATAGGCCCAGGAGGGCGATTTCTCTATGAATTCTCGATGTTTCTCACCAAAAATGGAGGTTTGAGCCAAAACAAAATTTTTCTGAAATTGCTTGGTACTGGGGGTATCGGAGGTAGGAAATCGGTTGGGTTAAAACATTGTTTGTTATAGCTGACGAAAGTTTGGTGGGTTTTGTGGTTTCTGTTAAATCTGATATCTGCCATATCGGGGTTCATTTTAACAAAGGTTTACTATATTGACTCGATGTAGTGCTGCTCTCGGGTGTCCGACCTTTCCTCTCTTCCATCCTTCTTTCCTTCAATCCTCTTCTGTCTTTCTTTCCTTCATTCTTTCCTTGTCCTTCTGCCTACGGGTTACTTTATACTCTTCTGTCTTTCTTGCCTTCATTCTTTCCTCGTCCTTCAGCCTGTGGGTGACTACACTGAGTGACAAACCAAATGGTTTCCTGTACACCAGGAAACCACTTACTGTGCTGGGTGGTAACCATATAACCAAATTATGGCACCTTGTGGTTCAGTGGGTAATTGAGGTGCTCTCAGTCGGATTGACCCAGTGAAGGTTTATATCCACGGGGTGATTGGGGTTCATTGCTCACGTAATGCCATTCAGAGATGAGTGAGGCTGGTCACTCTCATCTTAAATGTCAGGACCAACTTGCCTAGCCCCGGGCTCCTACGCTTCTCTGTGGGGCGACATAGGATTGGACAATGTATGATGAATGAATGAAAGAGAGGGAAGGGGAAGAGGAATGTTTGAGAGTGAAGTGTGTGAGGATTAAGCAGCCTGGAGATGGTTTTGTTATGGCCATTCTGTTTGAGGTTCCCAGGAGCGATCTCTCACTCTTTATTGAACAGGGCAGGATATCTGAATACAATATCTCTCACTTGTCTCTGAACAGGGCAGGACGAGGCATCTGGATTCGGCCGCGGCAAAGAGCTAGCAAGAGAATGTGGAAAAAATCACGTGCCCAGCGAAGACGGTGCAAAACTCATGTATTTTGCAATGCTACTCAGTCCACCCTTCTCGACAAGATGGTGAGAGTTAAGGGTCTTCCACAGTTTTGTTGCTTACTCATGGTGGTGGTGCTGTGCATCTTGGGTGCAGCAGCTGTGGCTTCCAGCTGGGAGCCAAACCTCCTCATATTTCCCTGCTCTTCATCTTGAGAAGAACCCTGGTCCAGCCCTAGTTTGGTGCTGGTTACCACAAGAGGTGCCAGATCCCTACGTGGTGTATGTACTGTCATACCTGTAGGACGGCCCCAGAGAAGTAGTTGCTTGATGGAGGTTGACTGATCTGCACAGCCGAAAAGATCGGGGTTAAAGAACAACAACTAATTAAAAACTATCAGTCCTCTATTTTTACCTCTACAGTCACCTTCAGTGCTACTCAGACCACCATTTTAAAAAATATTTTGAAACTTAAAGATTTTTTTTTTTTTTTTTACTGCTGTATTCTTACCAACAGAACTATCGTTCTCCTGTTTTCACCCTACGGTTGCCTTTTAATGGTACTTAATCCACCCTTGTTGGCAAGATGGTTGCTTTTTGTTAAGATGCCAGCCAACAGAACTTTCACTGCCCTGTTTTTGCTTCCACAGTCACCCCTTTCTTCACCAAGATGGTGAAATTTAATTCCACTTCCAGAGTTGCTGCTATTTGGTAACTCTCATAATTATTTTACATCTACCTTTGCTGTCAAGTCCACAACACTTTAAAGAAAAACTTGTTGAAGTGTTGTTGGTACCATAGTAAGAAGTTGATTTACCAGCTTCTCCAAATTTACAGCACCTGATTGGCCATGTAAAGAGAATGGAGAATGAGAGAGAGACTAGGTGAGTGTACATGAGTGAGATAAAGGAGGGGAGGGGGGATGGAGAGATTGAGGATGAGGTAAAGAAATGGAGTGGAGTGATATAAGAGGGAGACGGTTGTGAGTTGGAGAAAGGGCAGCCTGATGGCAGAGGATAGGGTGGAGATAGAGGCAGTTCATTTGTGCCCATCCCTGCTGGGATTAAGGCATTTGATTATAAGTAGGTAGATAATTTTGTGGAAGAGATTGCAGTGTTCTGGAACACATATGTAACTTATAAAGAAAACTGCCTGTAATATGGGAGTGAGTATTACTTTCTGCTGCCACAATTCAAATATATTAACCACCATGTGTGTGACCATTGCTGTTGCCATTTTATCCTTAGTCCATTCAACCAAAGGACATCTGTTTTCATTTTTTAGACTTATGACAATTTTATTTAACTTATGATAGACTTTTTAACTGGAGAGGTTAGATAAAGTCTTGATAGACCCTTGGCGTATAAGAGGCCATTCCTGTGGTGAATAAACTCTTCTGGTAGGAGTAAGAATAAACTAAAAGGATGTTACTCAGAATTTAGTGTTTTACGCATACTGCCTTTTATTTCAGGTGACCAGGTACTGGAAAAAGATGAGGCACTATCCTGATGATCCGTATCGTCCATACATGAAACGAGAAAGTCACAGGCTGTCCCGGGGCTATCCTAGAGAATACTTTTAGCAAAACTGTAGCAGCCAGCATCACAACTCAGACCTTGATGCATTATTAGGTACAATCTCTTACACTCTGTACAGGATTGTGGAGTTTTTTTTTATATACTAATGGTTTATATTTAATATTCATAGTCATTTGATTTAAAACAATATTTCAAGAAGAAATAAGATTCCTACATTTTTTCATCAATACTGTATCAGGTTGAAGCTTGGAATTAGGGCTTTGAAAATACTCTTACATACTGAAACAACAGTAGCATAGAATTGGACATTGTAAATATTCTTTGTAGATTATGGACACATTAAATCATAGAATTATAGATATGTATATTTTTTAATGTCTTTTCCCTGTGCTACAGGTGGAGTTGATAAATTGAAGCATTCCAGTGAAACCTGCTGGTTTAGTTATTAATGCATTTAAAGATTAATTGTTGGTAAGACTGGTATGCATATAAGCAAATTATGGCGCCTGGTGGTTTAGTAGGTAATTATGGCGGTCCAGTCGGATTGATCCGGTGAAGGTTTATATCCAGAGGGTGGTTGGGGTTTATTGCTCATGTTATACCACTCAGGGATGAGTGAAGCTGGTCACTCTCATCTTAAATGTCAGGACCAACTTGCCTAGCCCCTGGCTCCTACGCTTCTCATGGGGCAACGTAGGATTGGATGATGGATGAAGACTGGTATGATCAGTGATTTTTAGGGTGATGGTGCCTGGTTGTTTAGTGGATAATTAAGATGCTCCAATCGGTGCAGGTTTATATCCAAGGGGTGGTTGGGGTTTATTGCTCATGCAGTGCCACTCAGAGAAGAGAGAGGCTGGTCACTCTCATCTTAAATGTCAGGACCATCTTGCCTAGCCCCATGCTCATACACTCGTCATGGGGCAACGGTGGATTAGATGGTGAATGAATTAAAAATAATCTGGAAAGGAGGATAATCTAGTGAATATAGCGTAGTGTGTATTTCACCAAAGAGGGTGAAATACAGTAAGATTGATTGAAACTTGCATAGGAATATCAGCACTGATGTCTGTCTATCTATTGCCAGATGCCTTAATCCCAAAGGGGGTGGCCACAAACAAATCGCTTCCATGTCGCCCTGTTCCCCGCCATTTCACTGCCCTGCTCAGAGCTCACACACCCCTCTCTCATATGCCTCTCCACTCCATCCCTCCATCTCATGCTTGGCCTCCACCTCACTCACAAACACTCTTCTCATCAGTCTCTCACTCTCCATCCTCTCCACGTGGCCAAACCACCTTAATGTGTGTCTCCTAACGCTTCCTATCACATGCACATCCACACCACAATGCTCCTTCACTTCCTCATTTCATCATTTGTCTGTCCCTCCATGTGACTCCATATGCTCCTCTCAAATAAGTCATGTCCACTGCACTCACTCTTGACTTCTGTCCCTCCAACAAAGTCCAAACTTCACTTCCAAATGTTAGAGTTGGTATCACAATACTGTCATGTAGCAGCTTTTTCATTTCCATGCTCACTTCCCTGTTTCATATCACTGCTTTCAAGGAACCAGCAACCTTTCTTCCCTGCTGCACTTTCAAGCACTTCATCCACTAAACTTCCATCCTTACTCATCACACTACCCAAGTACTTAAATGCACTCACATTCTCCATATCCTCCCCTGCCAATCTCACTGTACATTCACTGACTTCACTTCTCTTGAAGACCATCATTTTATTCTTCCCTACATTCACCTTTAGATTCTGTTTCTTACACACTCATCTTCCAAGCCTTGCAGCTCCCCTTCGTCTTCACTTAACAACACAGTATCATCTGCAAACAAAAGTACAGGGAGTTTCCAAACACTGTTCTCTCTCACTAGGGCTGCTCCAACATCCCCTTCCCTACCTTGTATCTCTTTCATAACCCCATCCATATACAGATTGATCAATCATGGAGACATGACATATCTTGTTTCAATCCAACTGTTGAATAGAAAAATTCACTCAGTTCACCATCCACACACACTGCAGCCTTTGCACCCTCATACCTACTCTTCACGGCCTTCAACAACTTCCCATCTACTCCATATATACTTAATACTTTCCACAATCCTTGTCTATCCATCCTGTCATATGCTTTCTCCAAACCCATGAAGGCTGCATACAACTTCTTTCCTTTCTCTAGAAACTTTTCCACTAAAGATCTAGGAATGAATGTCTGATCTACAAAACCTCTTCCCTTCGTAAAACTTCCCTGTTCTTCTCCAACTCATACCTCTGTTATTTCCCTAACTCTGTCAATAAGTACCCTACCATACACTTTTCCTGTTACACTAGGAAGACAAGTGCCCCTATGATTACCACACACTTCTTTTTCCTCTTTTCCTTTGTGCAGGGGAATAATTATACCTGACTTCCAATCCACTGGGACTCTACCTTCCTCCCAGGACAATCTGCACATCTTCCACACCCATTCTATTACTATCTCTCCCCTATGCTTCAGCATTTCACCACACACTCCATCGATTCCTGGAGCTTTCCACATTTTAACTTTCTTCATTGCTTCCACAACTTCCATCCTGCTGATTTCCTCCTCTCTTCTCACATCCCTCCTTCTCCCAGCCATTCCCCAGCCACTTATACTTGCATTACTTTAATTCTCTATGTTCAGCAATTCATTAAAGTGTTCTCTCCATCTGCTTACTTTTTCACCCTTCTCCACTAGTAATCTACCATTTTTATCTTTCACTCTCCAACTAACTTCTTTGGCACCCTGTCTAACTCTCTTTACATCCTTCCAGAACAATTTCTGACATTTCCTCCACTTTACACTCAAATGCCTATCAAGTTCCTCATCCACTCTCTTCTTACTCTTTCTTACTAATCTTTTCACCTCTCTCTTCCTCACTACATATAACTCTTCCGTCTCTCAACTTCTTTGATGCCCCTGTACTGATGTACTCACTTATAATCTCTGTGCAACCTGTCAGATGATACCAGTGTTAGAAGATCCACTCATACCAGTTGCCTTTGCTGAAGATAACGATTATTTTGACATTTTTTTAAATGTGCTTTGATTTTTCACAGCTTACAAGTTAAGAAGTGCTAAGTTACAGTTAACACCACTCACACTTACTATTCCAATTCAGTTTTGGATCTTGACATATTACTGTACAGTAAGCCCTCCATTTTGGCAACTGATTGGTCACAAAATAATCTCACCACACCCAGTTTCACCAAATCCAAGGGCTTAATTAAATGGGGAAAATTTTAATTGGCTTTGAGGGGTCAGTAAAAAGCTTGATTTTTCTCCTCTTTCACTTTTATTCTATTGTTGAGAAGTAATAAGTATATAGTTAGTATACACTATTAACATAACGTTTGAAAATTGACCCATAGACAGAAACTGAGGTGTACTGATAGACTAAATTAGTATCCAAGGCTGACAAAGTTAGGCTAACATTCAACTCCTGTGGGCCTCTCCTCCACACTGCCTCCATCGCTGCTTCCGGCTCTGCCACCATTTCATCAAAACCTTCGAAGTCAGTATTCATTGGCAGGTTATGTTCATCTTCCTCCATGTCATTATCCACATTTACATGTTCAATTGCCTGTATCACTTGCTCATTTTCTTCTTGTTTGCAGTTGAAACAATGAGTAATGACTGGGCTAATTAATAATGTTGCCAGGTTGGCATTTTTCAAGCCAAATATCTCAAACTTGACTTATTAAAAACCGTTCTGCCTCAAATTTATCTGTTTGGCAGCAGCGGTTTGTGGTTAGTGCTCGGGAATTATTCGCCAATTGTGAGACTTTAGTTGCCAAAATAAAGGGTAAAATATTTTGAATTCTCCTGCCAACTATAAACCTGCCAAAATGGAGGGCTTACTGTGCCACATTTAAGTCCTGACCCACATCCTGAGGTTTTTATCTCAATGTGAGGGTAACAGTATAATAACCGAAATGAAACTTAACAAATTAATCACTGGTCTGACTGAGATTCGATCTCAGGCCCTCGCGCTCCAAATGTGCACACGTTAACACTGAGCCAAAGAGAGGATCCCTGCCTTTCCTCTAGGGAACATGGGCTTTTTTTATACACCCCATTACATGGTAGCATAGCACTGGAGGCCACCACTGGAGACGCTGCGGACCACACCAAACAGCTAATCCCCGGTATGTAAGGACTAGGATGCTGTCAGCTCACCGACAGCATCATTGCCCTCCAAGCCTCACCTCACATCCCACACCGCTGCCAACCACTGTAATAGCCTAACTGAAACTTAACAACTTAATTGCACCAGTTTGGCTGGAATTTGATCTCAGGCCCCCTCGCTCCATATGCACACATGTTACCACTGAGCCAGAGGATCCCTGCTTTGCCCCTAGGCAACGCAGGCTTTTTTTTATAGACCCCATTGCAGCAGATTCCATCTGTAAGCTAAATGTGTAATGACAGTGAATTTTAGCACATGAAATGTAGTTAGAGGGGGGGGAATCAAACTTAGATCCTGTCAGATTTTAGTCTGCCATGGAACACCTGAGCCAGGAAGAGTGCTCCTTTTTAGTTCCAGGCTAAATAAGCTTTCATGTGGCTCAGTACATGTCTGTTTTCTTTCCCACTGATCTGTGAATTGGAGGCCACCACTGGGAATATTGTTTCCTGGCCACAGCAGAACCTACAGGTTGTCCCCAGGATGTAAGGACGTAGTTCCAGAACCAAGTCTTACTTCACAATCCATGTAATGAATGAAATGAAACTCTATAAAGAAATCATAATCAGAGGGAACACTCTAACCTTGGCCCCAGGGAATCTCAGCCCACTATTTCTGGGAAATTTTTCTGCTGCATGCAGGAAGATCAAAGATGGGCCTTTGTGCTATGTGTACTAATTTAGTAAGCAATAAACCCTAATCTTCCCCTTGGACGGTTGGGGTTTGTTGCTTACGTAGTAGCTGGTAGGAGTAGTACAGTATATGTTAGCCCATGAGGAATGGGGAGCTGATGAGATGAAAAGTTGTAGATTCTACTGCTGTTTAGAGTGATGTATGTACTTGTGTGTGTGTGTGTGTCTGAAGTGGCTGGATATGTGATACCTGTCTGTCATGGATGGTATTCTGTGTGTGTGTGTGTGTGTGTATATAAGAAAGAAGGTGGTGTAATGTGTATGTTATGGATGTGAGGTTATTATGTCAGAGAAGGTGGTGTATGTTTGTGTCAGTGAACAAGGTGGCTGTGTTTTGGACTTATAAAAATGAACTATGGGATAGCTCTGTTGAGTGGGAATGAACTCAGTGTATTTTTTAAAGGACGGCTACCTCAGTTTCTTCCTGAACATGGACTATTAATATACAAGGTTTGTCCAAAAAGAAAACGGACTTTCCAAAGAACAAGTTGAATGTTTTACAACACAATCAGACTTGCCTCCTTCAAAATACTCCCCTCTACCATTCATATGACATTCACAACATTTTTTCCAGTTCTGAAACACATTTTCAGGGATGGTGCACAGTTCTCATAGTGAATTTTCTTGTCTCTTCAATTATCTGAAATTTGCAACCTTTCAGTGTGGTTTTCAACCTTAAGAACAAAAGATGTCCACAGGAGCCAAATCCAGAGAGTAGGGTGCCTAGTGGATGATAGTTGCCTTGTTCTTCATCAAAGCATTCATGGATAAGGAGTGACATGTGAGCAGGTGTGTTGTCATGGTGCAGCATTCAGATTTTGTTTGTCAACCTCTCAGGCCTCTTCCTTTGCACTGCCTCCCTCAAACACTTTGTGACGTTCAAGTAAAACTCTTTATTGACTGTCTGACCACATGGAACAAACTCACAACAAATGACCTTCTTCCAATAAAAAAAGATAATCAACATCACCTTTGCATTTGAGTGACTTTGACATGCTCCAAACCACACTGACTACAGCCATTTTATTTTGACATTGTAGCCGTATACCCACATTTCATCACCTGTTATGACATTTTTCAGAATGTTTTCATCAGCATTCGAACAGTCAAACAGCTCCTAACTGACTGTGACGTGGTTCTCTTTTTGTTCATCTGTCAGCAGATGTGGCACAGGTTTTGCAGTAACATGATGCACCTTCAGCTTTTTAGTTAAAATCATGCGGCATGAACTTTTACAGATAGCTACTTCTTCAGAAACTTCACTTAGGTGACAGTTTCCATGGATCACAGCATGCACTTTCTCAGTGTGGTCATTATTTGTTGATGTGGAAGGCCATCCAGTTTTGGGATCCTCTTCAGTGGATGTTCTTCTTGATTTGGACTGCTGGAGCCACCTGTGACATTGTGTATGGCTCAAAAAATCCTCCCCATGAGCTTGTTGCAACATTTGAATAGTCTCTATAAAAGTTTTTCCAAATTTGAAACAGTTTCATGCAAACACATGACTGTTCAAGATCCTTCATTGTTCAACTTGCAACAAATCGCCATGTGCAATAAACACATGTTGTCTCAAGCGTGTTTACCTCAATGATTAAGTGACATGGCATGTTGTGACTAGTGTTGGACTAAAGATCAAAGTTGCTGCTACACAGCACTCCTGTTGTGAGCATGTTACACTACTCGTTGGCATGCCATTTGAATAGTTTGGTTTCTTTTTTAACAGACTTCATACATCACTTTCAATATACCACACTGAATATGGGGAGACAAGGTTTTCAGGTACTGTGGAGGAGGTGACTGCAGAGAAAACCAGGAGGAGGAAAGAGATGAGACTAGAACCTGGCAGCTATGAGGACAAAAAGTGTTTTCCTTCAGCATGTAATCAGTCTGGGAGTTTGCAAAGGGAGATAACTGGTGAGACACTGGGAATCTCAATGGTGAAGCTGGCAACAGCAGTGTTGTTATAATTTCAAGTGTTTCACAAAAATGTCTTTTGATTGGTGGCAGCATTGTGTAAGTCAGTAGTTTAGACAGTGAAGAAGCAAGGATTTCAATGGTGCTGCAGCTTCTTGCATATAGGCGTGAAAGGACTGAACTTGCGAACTTGCTGGTGAGTCTCTTGAATGAGTGGAAGAGTTTTATTTAGGAGGCATGTTATGTACTGGAGGTGGGGCTGGAATTAGCTCTGTGGCTCGAGTGAGGAGTGATTGGAAGAAGTTCAGGGAGCTGTTGCCACTCTTGACACTGAAAGGGCTCCCCCTTCATGCTGTGGAATCTTTGTATGCAGCATGTGTTAGAAGTGTAATGCTATATAGTAGTGAGACCCTGACAGTAAAGGAAATGATATCTGCAGGCTCAAACGTACAGAAATGACCATGATTACGTGGATGCGCAGTGTGTCCCTGAGTGTGAGGCCTGGGTGGAGCTAGGTTTACGATGGAAGAGTTGAGGGGTAGGATGGGACTGGAGTGCATAGGTGTTACGATGAGGAGAGGTAGATTGAGATGGTTTGGGCATATGGAGAGGATGGAGGATGATAATTGGGTGCAGAAAATGAGAAGTGTTAATGTTGGGGTAGGGTTGCGAGAGGTAAACCAAAAAGACCTGGGACAAGGTCATTGTGACCTCAGAGTTAAGGGATTGAATAAGGATGCTGCAAGAGATCGAGCAGCATGGAGAGCTGCTACTAGGTGATCAAGGCCGACGTATGCAAGCATTTGGGAGCCTTCAAATCAAAACAAAATTAATTGGGCCAACATGACACTCTTGCCAACTTTTGTGGCCAGTGGCCAGCCAGCTCCTCGTCTGCTATAACAGCAATGTCCATCTATCTATCTATAGCCTGACGCCATAATCCCGTTAAGGGGTGGCCGTTGGTTTTGAGTCAGTTATTTTATGGGGAGGGGCACTAATCCTCCACCAACCCACTTGTTGACCCGTAGGGAATAACAGGAATGTACCCAGTGAAATGGCCATGCTGTTCCCATCGCTGAGGCTTCTACTATTCTGGGCTGCCCCCCATGTGCTATACGTTTCATTAATGGGATAGTGGGGACGGGGAGAAAGATGAAAAGTATATGGGTGTGACCTAATGAATGAATGAAGAATGGCCAGCTAACAAGAACAGTTGAGGTAAATGATAGGGTTAAACATTTTATACCATTAAATAAAAACACAGAATGTGGAGCGACTGACGAAATACTGGAAATCATGGTAAAACAGAAATGAATGCTGTCGAGAATGAAATAATGAGAATAAAGAAACAGAAATGAGGGAAAAGTATGTGTGGAACAAATAGAACGAGTTAGTGCTGTTATGAAGACTAGACAAGCCGAACCTCGTGGAGTTTATAGAGAAGAAGAAGTAGAAAGGTTTAGTGGCTGTTGTTGGCGTGGACGGTGTTGGGGATGGCTAGATAATTTAGAAACTTTTAATTGTGATCGCTAGTTGCCACTCAAGCAACCATGAAGTCTCGGACGAGGATTGTGCAGATATCAAACATAGCGCCTCAAGCTACAAAGGATCAAATGTCGACGTTGTTTGGCTTTATTGGCAAGATCGAAGACATCCGTCTGTATCCCACTATGTAAGTTAAATGTTTTAGTTTTGTTATATATCCTTAGAACTTTGTTTTCGTAGTTTTCATAAGTTGTGGTGATTTGTTTCTAGCATTTAAATTTTGAGTATGATCATTACTGTCCAAAACTGCACATTTTCATAGCTTCGTGGTGTCGCAGAATCCTGCTGCTGCCTGAAATCCCTGATTCCTGTGTCCAAATTAATAATTTTAGCCTCTCACGTACCGACACTAAGGGCAATTCCCCGAAGCACGGAGTATTTATCTGCATAAGGAATCATTTAAGCTATATAGGTGTTAATATCAACTGTGATAATGTCTGCCATCCATCTTCTAGTATTTAACCTGTACGTAATTGTTATATATCACCCTCCCTCTAGCATTGATGCTGATAATCTAGCACTACCAAACTTCTGACCAGACTTCTGTCCTTCCAAAGAGGTACCAGTTCTTGGAATCTTTAACTTACCTCTTATCAAACACAACACTGGCTATGAAATATCCTCCCCTCTACCAGTCGTTCCTGGATTGTTTTGTGTCTTTGGGTTTGCACCATTAGGTAACAATACCTGCCGTACATATTTAAACTCGGGCAGCACTCTAGATCTTGTCTTCACATTTGAGAAGGACAGAGTAAGAGAAATTGAAGTACTGTTGTGAGTCCCCAGCCCAACTGTGGACAGTGTCCAGTGCTACTACAATATTATTATCAGACTGATGTGACAGCTGGTTATTTGTGCTCCAAGCACTCTTGGCATAAAGCCAAATATGTACAACAAAAGAGAGGATCATCAGTGTGAAATAGACTGGTAGTTTGAATTTTATCCATCTATCTATTTATTGCCAGACGTCTAATCCCATAAGGGTGGCCATTTGACTTAACATATCAATTGATGCTATGTATGATAGATTGCAGTCCATCCTAAGCCCATTAGTTGACCAGCATATGCCGAGTATGCCCAGCACACCTTCCCCACCTCCTAGATCACCTCCCAAGGCCTTGAAAAGCTGTCACAGAAAAGCTTGGGAAACATACAAACACTCCAGGAGTATTATGGAAGACTGTCTCCTGAGGCTTCTCGAGCTCTATCACACTACGACTGTCAGTGACCACTTTTGTAATTACACATATGCAAATCAGTCACCAATGTCACTGATTAGAAAACTGCAGGTCTCCTCAAAACCATTTCACCAGTACAGTACATCTGAAATAAGATAATAGGTGTACCCTCAGTGGGCCCTGTATGGTTGGACAACAGAGTGTTATCATCCGACTGTACTCAGATGGCAGAAACTTTTGCTGCACATTTTTGTACAATTTACTCAACACATGTTCCTTACACTCCCCTCCCTCACGAAACTTTTGAGGGTGCCCTTGATAGAGTGATGTAATCCTTACAAGAAGTGAGAAATAGGCTTGTGGCACTGGACCCAAACACCAGTATGGGACCTGATGATCTGCATCTTTCTTTTGAAATACAGTACTGTATTGCCCAGCCTTAGCTTTCCCCTTGTTTTTGATATTTCAGAAGTCTGTCACCATTGGTAAGTTGCCACAGGATTGGGAGATCCATTATCATTCCTATATTCAAGAAAGGCTCTCGAAACACACCTCTTAACTACAGGCATATTAGCCTAACTTCTGTCTTCAGTAAGCATTGTAGTATACAGCTACCTCGATACTAATGGAGTGTTGTCAGATGAGCAGTATGGATTCAGACAGGACAGAATAATTGACGACCAGTTGTTACTTGTGTATACTGTAATGATACTACAGCTTGATTGGACGCTGGGCATGTTGTGGATGTAGTCTTGTTTGAGTTTAGCAAAGTCTTTGACATTGTCAACCATTTGATACAGTACTCACTGACAAGCTGAGGCTACTCAGGGTCAGTGGTTCCTTGTTGACCTGGGTGTCTGACTTTTTGTTCGGCCACACATGCAAGTGTCTGTGTCCAGCTGTACCAGTTCCTCAAGAAATTTTCTGAGTGGTGTCCCCCAGGGATCTGTTCTAGGCCCCTTGCTCTTTCTGGTACTGTATATGTAAACTTTCTACTATCATTTATACGTTCCAAATGCATATTTTTTGCTGACCACATGAATATTTACCTCAAGTTACATCAAAACACCTGTTCCTTGTTAGCTGTAGATATAAATATTGTACTTGCCAGAAGGACGTAGATATGGTGTAGAAGGTTGCTGAGTCCTGGGGTTTACGTTTCAGTCTCAACAAGTGCATTGTACTACGATGTCAGAGAGGCCCAGTAGATTGAAACTCCATTGGCTTGCTTCAGCATTATCACACGAACAACACTAGTCTTTGTAGAAACTACACATAAAGACTTGGGTATCTTGGTTGACAGTTCTCTGAAATTTCACTCACACGTAAGAACTGTTGTAAAAAATAGCTGCAAGCCTGGTAAAAATAATATATTGAAATCCATGGTCTGTCGAGGGCAAGATTTTATGTTGACTTTGTTCAAGTCCCACATCAGACCTCTCCTGGAGTTTGGCTCCACTGTAAGGAACACAGAGTACCACTGTGATCTGAGGCTTCTTGAGTGTGTACAGTGAAGATGGACTAAGCAAATCAATGGCCTGTCCGAACTCAGTTATTCTTACCATCTGAAAAATCTGGACATATATTCTTTAAAAGGGAGACTGATCAGAGCTAACCTTATTAAATACTGGAAAATATTTCATCGCCAGTCTTCAGTCACACTGCATGAACTTTTTTCTCTTCCATCATTAACTCACACAAGGGGCCATAGATTCAAGGTGGCCAAGCTCCACACTTCAGCCGATTGTAGACACAGGTTTTTCAGTATCAGATGTATAGACCTCTGGAATTCTGTCAGATGATGCTGTTAGCACTGACTCAGTTGTCTATCTATCTGTCTATTGCCAGATGCCTTAATCCCGTAAGGGGTGGCCACAAACAAATCGCCTCCATGTCACCCTGTCCACTGCCATTTTACTGCCCTGCTCCAAGCTCACACCCTCTTCTCTTATATACCTTTCCACTCAATCTCTCCATCTCATCTTTGGCCTCCCCCTCCCTCTCCCCCTCTCCACCTCACTTTCATACACTCTTCTTGTCAGTCTCTCACTCTCCATCCTCTCCACGTGGGCAAACCACCTCATTGTGTTTGTCCTAACACTTTGTATTACATCCACATCCACACCACAGCGCTCCTTCAGTTCCTTATTTGTCAGTCGGTCTCTCCATGTGACTCCACATGCTCCTGTCAAATAACTCATTTCCACTGCTCTCACTCTTGACTTCTGTCCCTCCAAGGTCCAGTCTTCCATGCATTAGAGTTGGTATCACAATACTGTCATGTAGTAACTTTTTCACTTCCATGCTCACTTCCTTGTTTCTTATCACTGCTTTCAAGGAACCAACAACCTTTCTTCCTTGTTATACACTTTCAAGCACTTCACCCTCTAAACTTTCATCCTTACTCATCATGCTACCCAAGTACTTAAATCCTCTCACATTTTCCATTTCTTCCTCATCCAGCCTCACTTTACATTCACTGACTTCATTTATCTTGAAGACCATAACCTTTAGATTCCGTTTCTTACACACACTCCCAAACTCGTCCATCAAGCCTTGCAGCTCCCCTTCGTCTTCACTTAACAACACACTATCATCTGCAAACAACAGTAGCTACAGGGAGTTGCCAAACACTGCCCTCTCTCATTAGGGCGACTCCAGCATCCACTGCCCTACCTTGTATCTCTTTTATAACCCCATCCATATACAGATTGAACAACCATGGAGACATGACACATCCCTGTTTCAATGCAACCTTCAAATAGAAAAATTCACTCAGTTCACTATCCACATGCACTTCTGCCTTGGCACCCTCATACATACTCTTCACTGCCTTCAACAACTTCCCATCTAGTGTATTATTCTTAATGCTTTCCACAATCCTTGTCTATCCACCCTGTTATATGCTTTCGTCAAATCCGTGAAGGCTGCATACAGCTTTCTCTAGCAACTTTTCCACTAGAGATCTAAGAATGAATTTCTGATTTCAGTTGTATCATTTAAAAAGTCCTTGCACTCACAACTAGGTCACATCTTATTTGATTGCATTGAATAACTACAGTTCATAGTTTGAAGTCCTTCTAGAAGTGTAACTACCCTGCATATGGCACAAAACTTGGCCTCTACTTTGTTTTATATTCTGATGACGATGTGTATAGGAAATGGGGCTGGCATGCCAGCAGGTATGGGCTGTCCTAATTCTTGAAAAGCAGACTGCAACTGAGCCATACTGTTAAATTGTAATGGGGTAGCCAACCAGGTGAGTCAAACCATTTGGACATTTTCCTTCCCACTGGAGTCACTGTCTCAGTAGGTAGATATTAATTTTGTTGTTCACTTAATTTTTAAATTCCTCCCTTGCATACATTTTATGTTGTGTTAAAGCTTAGGTACATTACAACTTATCTACTGTACATGGGGGCAACGACTGTAACTGTCTTATTATCATTATCATGATCTTCAGAAAAGTAATTTTTATACAGTATGCATCACGGTTATCTATCAATTTTATGCAGCAAAAAGTTTAAAGAAAAAATAAAATACAGGTATTCCTATTTTAGAGTGTTAATGAAGCTGCCAGTTTGCCCATGGCAGCCTGTAACCATTTGGATGAGTTTATTACCAACGATCTCATAGATGGGGTGCGTTAGTGCATCATATCTGTAGGAAACGAAATGATCCAGCCAAACCTATCTTATCCTAACGGGGGGCTTTGCCCATATCACCTAGGGTTGCCACTTAACCAAACATAAGAGAGCCTCTGAATGCATGTCGGACCAAATCCCAGTCGGAATCTTAACTTACCAAACCTAATTCATCCATCTGTCTATCTACTGCCAGACGCCACAGTCCCGTAAGGGGTGACCATTTGACTTTGAGTTATTTGTTTTACTGGGAGGCGCACTAACCCTCCACCAACCCGCTTGTTGACACGTAGGGAGCACGTCTGGTTTGGTCATATGGTTACCACCCAGCGTTAAACCTAATCTAATTTATAATAACCTACTCTAGTCAAACCTATCTTATCCTAACCCATCCTATCCTATCCTAACGTAACTAAAATTATCAAAACCTAACATATCAGTAGAGAATTTGAAATTATGCCAAATACAAACAGGAAGCCTTGGACCAGGACTGACCAAAAGTTGACGACAAAGGATTGGACAAAGGACGAGATTAAAATTGCGACCTGGAATGTGAGGGGTATGAATGATGAGGTGAAAGAGAGAGAGATTGTACAGGTGCTCGAGAGTGCGAAAGTGGATATATGTGGAATAACTGAAACTAAATGGCGAGGTGAGAGTGTGAGAGAATGGGAATATGGATGGGGTATATGCGCGGGAGTGGGTGAGAATGAGAGGGCGAAAGAGGGAGTGTGTATTGTTGTGAGCAACAGGTGGAAGGAAAATGTAAGAGAGTATGGATCAGTTGGGTCAAGGATTGTGTGGGTAAGAGTGAAAGTTGGACTACAAATGTGGGCAATTGTGTGCGTGTATGCGCCAACGCAAGATCGTGTAAGTAGAGTGAGAGAAGAGTTTTGGACAAATGTGGAAGCCTGCTTGGAAAAGTTTGAAAGGAATGAGAGAGTGTTTCTGATTGGAGATATGAATGGAAAAGTAGGGAATGAGAAGGTGGATGGAGTGGTTGGTGAGTGGGGTGTGCCTGCAGTGATGGATGAGAATGGCAGTGCTTTAGTGGACGTGCTGGGAGGGGGTTGGTGATAGCCAATACCCTCTTCAGGCACAAAATGATCCATAGGTATACATGGCGAGTGGTGAGAAGAGAGGACGGGGGAATGAATGAACGGAAGGCAATGATTGACTGTGTGTGTGTGGATGAAAGGATGAGAAGATGTATAATGGATGCAAGAGTATATAGAGGTTGGGGGAGTGGACTTTCTGACCACCACTTGGTGGTGGCCAGAATCAGAATCCAAACAAGATGGAGGAAGAGAAGAAGGGAAAGACAGGAGGAAGTATTTGCTACAAGGAGGGTAGAAAAGTTACAAGAGGATGGAATAAAGGCCGAATATAGAAGGGAAGTGGAGGAACGATTCTGTAAATATAGATTGGAGCAGATGGGGGACGTGGAGGGTGTGTGCAAGGTATTGACAGAAGAAATCTGTGCAGCATGTGAGGTGGTGTGTGGGGTGAAGAGGAGACGAAAGGGGGTTCAGGGAACAGCATGGTGGACTGAAGAGGTGAGAGAGGCTGTGGCACAAAAGAAGTAAGCATATAATGAGTGGATGAGAAACAGGGGCAACGAAGAAGCCGAGAGACGGACGAGAGAGTTATATGTAGTGAGGAGGAGAGAGGTGAAAAGATTAGTAAGAGAGAGTAAGAAGAGAGTGGATGAGGAATTTGGAAGGAATTTGAGTGCAAAGTGGAGGGAATGTAAGAAAATGTTCTGGAAGGAGGTAAAGAGAGCTAGACAGGGTGCCAACGAAGGCAGTGGGGGTGTGAAAGATAAAAATGGTAGATTACTAGTGGAGAAGGGAGAAAAAGTAAACAGATGGAGAGAACACTTTAATGAACTGTTGAACATAGAGAATGAAAGTAATGCAAGTATAAGTGGCTGGGGAATGGCAGGGAGAAGGAGGGTTGTGAGAAGAGAGGAAGAAATCACCAGGATGGAAGTGGTGGAAGCAATGAAGAAAGTTAAAATGGGGAAAGCCCCAGGAATTGATGGAGTGTGTGGTGAAATGCTGAAGCATGGGGGAGAGATAGTAATAGAATGGATGTGGAAGGTGTGCAGATTGGCTTGGGAGGAGGGTAGAGTCCCGGAGGATTGGAAGTCAGGTATAATTATTCCTCTGTACAAAGGAAAAGGGGAAAAAACAGTGTGTGGTAATCATAGGGGCATTTGCCTTCTCAGTGTAATAGGAAAAGTATATGGTAGGATGCTTATTGACAGAGTTAGGGAAATTACTGAGGAATTAGTTGGAGAAGAACAAGGAGGTTTTAGGAAGGGAAGAGGTTGTGTAGACCTGATATTCATTCTTAGATCCTTAGTGGAAATGTTTTTAAAGAAGGGCAAGAAGTTGTATGCAGCCTTTATGGATCTGGAGAAAGCATAAGACAGTGTCGATAGACAAGGTTTGTGGAAGGTATTAAGAATATATGGAGTGGATGGGAAGTTGTTGAAGGCAGTGAAGAGTATGTATGAGGGTGCTAAGGC
The DNA here is from genome assembly GCA_018397915.1 of Birgus latro. Classification (NCBI taxonomy): domain Eukaryota; kingdom Metazoa; phylum Arthropoda; class Malacostraca; order Decapoda; family Coenobitidae; genus Birgus; species Birgus latro. Next base: position 88,980 of record JAGKTI010000813.1, on the reverse strand, counting down.
TGCAGTGCGTGTGGATGGCAAACTGAGTGAATCTTTCCATTTGAAGGTTGGATTGAAACAAGGATGTGTCATGTCTCCATGGTTGTTCAATCTGTATATGGATGGGGTTATAAAAGAGATACAAGGTCGGGCAGTGGATGTTGGAGCGGCCCTAGTGAGAGAGGGCAGTGTTTGGAAACTNCCTGTACTGTTGTTTGCAGATGATACTGTGTTGTTGAGTGAAGACGAAGGGGAGCTGCAAGGCTTGGTAGATGAGTTTGGGAGAGTGTGTAAGAAACGGAATCTAAAGGTGAATGTGGGGAAGAGTAAAGTGATGGTCTTCGAGAGAAGTGAAGCCAGTGAGTGTACAGTGAGATTGGATGGGAAGGAAATGGAGAATGTGAGTGAATTTAAGTACTTGGGCAGTGTGATGAGTAAGGATGGTAGTCTGGAGGGTGAAGTGCTCGAAAGGGTACAGCAGGGAAGGAAGGTTGCTGGTTCGTTGAAAGCAGTGATAAGAAACAGGGAGGTGAGCATGGAAGTGAAAAAGTTGTTACATGACAGTATTGTGATACCAACTCTGACATATGGAAGTGAAGCTTGGACCCTGTTGGAAGGACAGAAGTCAAGAGTGAGAGCAGTGGAAATGAGTTATTTGAGAGGAGCATGTGGAGTCACATGGAGAGACAGACTAACAAATGAGGAAGTGAAGGAGCGTTGTGGTGTGCTTGAGGACGTGATGGGAAGCGTTAGGAGAAACACGTTAAGGTGGTTTGGGCATGTGGAGAGGATGGAGCGTGAAAGATTGACGAGGAGAGTGTATGTGAGTGAGGTGGAGGGGGTGAGAGGGAGGGGGAGGCCGAGGATGAGATGGAGGGATGGAGTGGAGAGGTATATGAGAGAGGGGGGTGTGAGTTGGGAGCGTGGTAGTGAAATGGCAGGGGACAGAGTGACATGGAGGCGATTTGTTTGTGGCCACCCCGTTCGGGATTGAGGCGTCTGGCAATAGATAGATAGATAGTAAGATGTATGGAAGTTGGTGAGGGTAGGGGACTGACAAGAGATTGAGCTGGCTGGATGAATGTTGTGAGAAGTGCATGATCAGGAAATTGGCACCCCTTTTTAACATGACAGCATCTGGATTGACTCCGTTGGATACATTTATACGAAGCTGCAGTATTTGGCGTATCAGATAGAGCCAGAATTCCAGGGGCTTGAGTGATGAGTGAATGGAAGCATGGTCTGTTGAATTGGGCAGACTTTGGCTGTCTGGATGTTGCTACTCCTCACCTTGCCCTGGGGTGGGAAAGGATGTCCGGATGATGATGATGATATAGGATGTGCTTTTGGAGTTTGGCAGCAAGGTTTGCTCTTGCTGGTAACTTCACTGGGGTGACAGTATGTGTAATATAAACAAGTCATTACAAATTTTATTGGTAAAATTTTAAAATCCCTAGTATCCATGATAATTTATGAAGCATACCAAGTAACCTGTGAGACTTATTTCAATAGAAAATAAGGAAAGGCCTCACCTGTGTGCAGAGAATAAATAAGGTAGCTAAAGCATATTTTAAGATGAGGGAGAGATCCTGCATGGTTCATTTATCCAAGAATTGGAGAAGGCTTTTACGAGCGGAAAAAAATGAGTGAAAAAGTTACACTGTATAATAAATGGCTTGCAGTGAACTGATCTTTAGCTCAAATGAAAGATAAATTTGAAAATTGAATATCTGAATCTATTGTTTGCCTTATAGAGGTTAAGAAAATGGAAAAATTGAAAATCTGAGTTAAGTTTTTATGTAGTGAAATAACTGGAAGTCCAAACCAGGTTAAGGTGAAACTGGAGGAGAGCTGTCATGCATAGAACAAACATAACAATGCCCTTTGCCACTGTAAATGTACGGTACTTTCTGGAGAATTTGGGTGTTGTGAATGAAGTATACAGTTACGAAATATAATATATCCTAAAATTTTCATCATTTGTTAATAGAGCTGTCTTGCAGTTTGTCACTGGGTGAGACTGCGAGAGAGCTCCCATGCATAGAACTGGCAGTTATAAAAAAAAAAATTCTCAGTAATTTGTATAGTAGCGATTATTGTGATACGTTGAAAGAGTTGCGGAAATGCATAGTTTTGAAGAAATCAGTTATATAATTGTGTCAGTTTTACATGCAAACCATATTAAGTGGCCAACTGCCATGTTGGACTTTCAGGTTGATTCAGCTCCAGAGTTATTCTGTCACTAATCCTTTGTACTTGCTAACCAAACCTAATATGACAGCCTAACCTGGGGCTATTCATTTGGCAGCCCATGGGCCAAATCTGGCCCCTGAGTCATTTTTCATTGGTCCTTTGACAGACTTGGAAGAATGCTAATAAAAAAAACATAAAACAGGAAACTCCCTGTACTGTTGTTTGCAGATGATACTGTGTTGCTAAGTGAAGATGAAGGGGAGCTGCAAGGCTTGGTGGATGAGTTTGGGAGAGGGTGTAAGAAACGGAATCTAAAGGCGAATGTAGGAAAGGGTAAAGTTATGGTCTTGGAGAGAAGTGAAGTCAGTGAATGTACAGTGAGGTTGGATGAGGAGGAAATGGAAAATGTGAGTGCATTTAAGTACTTGGGTAGTGTGATGAGTAAGAATGGAAGTTGGGATGGTGAAGTGCTTGAAAGGGTACAGCAAGGAAGAAAGGTTGCTTGTTCCTTGAAAGCAGTGATAAGAAATAGGAAAGTGAGCATGGAAGTGAAAAAGTTACTACATGACAGTATTGTGATACCAGCTCTAACGTATGGAAGTGAAGCTTGGACCTTGTTGGAGGGACAGAAGTCAAGAGTGAGAGCAGTGGAAATAATTTATTTGAGAGGAGCCTGTGGAGTCACATGGAGAGACAAACTGACAAATGAGGATGTGAAGGAGCATTGAGGCGTGGATGTGGATGTGATAGGAAGCGTTAGGTGAAACACAATGAGGTTGTTTGCCCACGTGGAGAGGATGGAGAGTGAGAGACTGACGAGGAGAGTGTATGTGAGTGAGGTGGAAGAGGAAGAGGGAGGGGGAGGCCCAGGATGAGATGGAGAGATGGAGTGGAGAGGTATATGAGAGAGGGGTGTGTGAGCTGGGGTCAGGACAGTGAAACGGCAGGGGACAGGATGACATGGAGGCGATTTGTTTGTGGCCACCCCTTGTGGGATTAAGGGATCTGAAAATAGGTAGATAGATAAAAAACAAAATTTTTCATTTTTCTTTTTATTTACCAGTATGTGTTTAGCAGAAAATAGAAAAGCAAATACTGTAACATATGAATTTTTCATTTTGTTCTGTATAGAGTATAAGTGTTTTGATAGCAGACATGGGGCCAAACCCGGCTTCGGCTTTGGCTTCATGGAGCTATGGTTTTTAGGTCATGGGTTTGGCTTTGTAACTTTCCAGGAGCTTCAGCTTCAGCTTTGTAACTTTCCATGGGCTTCCGCTTTGGCTTCAAAGTGAAAGGGCTGGCTTCAGCCCCAACTGCTCACTTAAAGCACCAGGGCCAGAAAATTCTTTACAGGAACAGAATATGTTTACAACATGTGGGACAGTGGAAACAATGCTGCTTAATCCAGCTGTAAGAGAATCATGATGTGAATTGGTCTAGAACATGATCATGACGTGAACAGGTCTAGAATGTAATGGGATAAGCAGTATTCTATACTACAGCTTTGGCTTTGTCTTTTTGAATGTTTACGGTACCTGGCTTCTGCTTTGACTTCATGAATTTCCAAATGCACTGGCTTCGGCGTAATGTCTTTTCAAGGGCTTCAGCTTAGAAGCCAAAGAGCTGGCTTCAGCCTCATGTCTGTTAGATAAAGGAAATGGAGCCAAAACAAATGTATGGCCCTTCTATTAATCTGAGTTTCATAATTTGGCACTACCCCTAAAGTACTGTACTTGAATACCCCTGACCTAACCTAGCACAACTTAAACTAACAATTTGACCTAACCTAACTAATTTGAACAATTTTGGGACAAATGAGTTTTGGTTCGGAATTAACCTGTTGCCCACCGTAGAATGCCACTGCTGGTGTCAACAAACCAAATTTTGTGCTCTTTAGTAACATAAATGTTCTTTCCACAAAATTTGTATCTCACAAATGAAATATACAATGAAGAAAGACAGTCCCTGACATAAAATTTTCGTCATTTGTTAATTGGAGCTCTCCTGCAGTTTGTCCCAGGTTAATACTGTATATTGATGACATGGTTTTCCAATGGTTTTTGACTTGATTTGTTCATATTTGACATTGTCCACTGCAAATTATAGATGTAAAAAAATACCATACTCTTCCATCAAACCACTTTAGCCCAAGCAAAAACTTATTTTTAACATGATTGTATGACAGAATTCAACCAATTGTACCAGAAATCATCAGAAAACCTTGGTTTTGATATTAACCAAAACCTAGACTAAACTAACCATAATACTGTACAGTACTGTATCATAATATGCCTGTCTCACATACCGGTAGGTGTTTTTACTTTTACCTTACTTTAGTAGTTTTACTTTTGTAGATTTACTCTTACATATTAATACAGGTTCAGTAATAATTTGTTACAAAAGTTGGAAAAATTTGGAAAAATGACATTGAAAACCCTCCAGAGGCCCAACCGAGATCAACCTGTCAGGGTCAGCATCATGAAACAGATATGATACAGTGATCCCTTGGTTATAGCAGCTTTTGTAGGAGTGTGGTAATAGTCGTAGTTGTTCCCTAGGCAGTCTAGCCAAACATCCCCAAGTCCCTAAGGAAGGCTACGGCCCAGACTGGGCTTTCCTGCAGAGCTCTCAATGAGTGTAGGTTGTGTTGTTGGTATAGGCAATAGTGTGCAATGCAATAGTTTGTTTTATAGTATGGGGTGCTGTGTTGCATCCTGGACAGGCTTCAATGACGGAGTCATCCAGCCTCTTCTAATAGCTCAAGAGGGCTTGATGATGCCTACATATCATCCTGGCCAGGTGGTCCCTGTCCTCACGAGGGAGGTAGGATTTAGAAGGGTGGATATCAGGAGGCCGTGCATGCAGCTGTGTGTGTTCTCTTTGAGTGACTGAATGGAGTGGCGAGTGTTCTGAGCATGGATATGCTTCTAGAAGCTGGTTTGAGGCAGGTGAGGGGGGAGAGATAACAGTATTTGTGTATGATATTGTGTATTGGGTGTTGTTTTGATGGTCCTTGGTGTGTGTGGATTTGCTGCCATGTAATGTAGTGGATGGCGTGGGTTTGTGGAGGCTGCAGCAAGAATTTGTATGCCTCATATCTAGATGATTCTTGACTTTGAGGACTTTAGTTTCTTGGTGCAGGTTGTGTATAGGTATAGTAGCTGTGCAGCCTGTGATTATTTTTAGGGCCTTGTTCTGTATGGTCTGTAGGGTGTTGTGTGTTTCAGTGAAGTTTGAAGCCCAAGCAGGGCTTGCATAGTTCATCACTGAATATATATACAGTATTGTTTGTGTACTTTGGTGGTGGTTTCTTTGTTGTGTCCGAATGTTGTATGGGCAAGTGACCTTAGAGCATTGAGTCTTGGTGTTAATTTATTTTTAATGTTTGTGATGTGTTGTTTAACTCCTATGCGCCTGTTGACGTGTACAGCCGTCATGATTTTGGGTGCAGTGCAATGCCGGTTGATGTGTACAGCAGCAAGCGTCTTCCCTTTGAGCCTGCAACCATTTTCTGTGACAACCATAGGGTAGGTAGTTACCCTAGGTACTTCACTGACACATGGCTTAGTCTGTACGTGGCACCAGTAGAGTGTAGTGATGTCTTCTTCATTCTCCTCGTCCAATTCCGCTCAGGGCCAATTGCATCATTGACCCCCACAAAAGTTCTGCCCATAATGTTGGGGAAAGGGCTCATTGACTAAGCAGGTGTGTGGGAAATTGTAAATAGTAAACAGGTATGCACAAGTGTGTTTCTTTTTATACGTAAGTGAAATGTAAGATGTAAGTTATATCCAGTAAGTGTAATGATATAAGTGTTTTATAATAAGCTTTACAAGTGCAATGCAATTCGTGTTACTGTTTATGGTTATTTGTGAAACAATGATTGGAAATGCCTTGAGTAACCCTACCTTCTACATGAAAGAAAACCAGGAGTGCATGGCCGAGAAAGAAAATGACCTGGTTGGCTATAACAAAATTTTTCCCTCATTACTCAGAAAATAATGGTGAATATGTGAGAATAAGTGTATTTGTGATGTGAAGTACAAAAATGTAAGTTGTGTTTAACACTAGTAATATTTTCACGATGCCCGTGATTAGTAGAAATTAGTCACAATTTTAGTACAAGTAATTACCTCATAGTCAACCATACTCCGTGAACATCCAGAGCATTTACTGTACTTCTCAAAGTGCAGTTACCCGTAATCGTGATGTCAAGTGCAAATTTAAGTGCTGAAGTAGAGGGAAATTATCATAATTGACACAGGAAATGAGTACAGAAAATCAAAGAGCTATTCTTTTCCCACACACACCTATGGATCATAGTGGCACTATGAAACGGGCATAAAACCCAATGGGGAGCCACATGAACAGGGTGATGAATCATCCTCACTACGATGAGTAAGGAAAAGTCGAAGATTGAGTGGAAAATTCCAAGTTTCCTTGAAGGAAGCCCAGGTAGTGTTATAATCACCACTCTGGTCAGTGCTGCCAACGCTAGCCAGCAAGTCCAAGGTCACTGTCAGTGGCGAGCACTCGGAAACAGCCTACCAAAACAAGGAAAACCAGTCATCTTTAACGTATCCTTACTCATTGACAGGACCACCTGGAGACCTGGGGATAATTTCATTTGAAAGAGGAAGAGCTGATGAGTTTTATGTATCTTTAATTTTTTCTCTAGCTATTATAGTTGGCAGATTTCGGGGTATGAAATAAGGAAGTTTTTTCCAGAATCACGGAAATCCCCTGTAGGGAGGAGTGGGCAGTGTTGGAAAACCCTCTGCTTGTAGGGGTTAAATGACATTGATTTATGTAACAGTGAGGATTTTATGTGTGTGTGTGTGTGTGTGTGTGTGTGTGTGTGTGTGTGTGTGTGTGTGTGTGTGTGTGTGTGTGTGGTAGGGGAGTGTTGTTTATGGTGAGGTGTGGAATGTGATAATGATTTGCTGTCCAGTTTGTGAGAAGGGTCACTGTAGGTTTGGCTAGGGCTGTTGTGAGTGTGGTGAACCATTCGTGTAGTGTGTTGAGGTAAGGTTGGAGGATGTATGTGGCTGTGTTTGCATTGTGGTGTGTACATGTAAGTGTTGTCTGCATAGAAAGCATGTGTATTTGTGGAGTGTGGGGTGTGGGTATGTTGTGCATGTAGAGGTTAAAGAGTGTAGGTGACAAAACAGATCCTTGAGGGAAGCTGTTTGTGAAGTTTTTGATGTTTGATGACTGACCAGTGAATGTTAAATGTGCACATCTGTCTGCTAGACAGTTTGTCAGTCATCTTTTTGTGTTACTGTGCATGTTTGTGTTGAATATTTTGTTTGTGAGGTTGTGGTGGGGGATGGCATCAAAAGCTTTGCTAATGTTTAGTGTGACTAGGAGTGTTCTATGTGGTGGCCTAGCTGAATTGATGCTGTCAAAAACTCTATGTAAGGTCTGTAAAAACAGTATTTGTGGAGTGTAGCAGCCTAAAACCATGTTGTGATGGGGCTAGGGGGATGTGAGGTGTTATTAATTGTAATACCAGTTGTTCAGTGACTTTGGACAAGGTACAGAGGAGTGTGATGGGGCAGTGTAAGGAAGGTAATTTGGGATCTTTGTTGGGTTTGGGGATAGAGACAATAGTACCATGCTTCCAGATGTTGGGTATTATGTTGTGTGAGTAGCTGTAGCTTGATATGTTGGTGACTGCTTGATTGCCATGTGGTCCAAGATGTTTAAGGTATGTTGCTTATGTTGTCTGGGTCACAGGCAGGTGAGTGCTTAAGGTTGCTGATGATGTCCTTTGCCTGGTTGTAAGTGAAGGGTGCAAAGTCTGGGTCTGTGGGGAACTGTCTCTTGCATTGGATGACACGTCAGTCGTCGTGATGGGGGTTTAGATGACTGACGTGGGAAAAAATGATTGATGAGAGTGTTTACTTGTTGTTTGTTCTAACTTCTAGATGAGAATCTGCACTCCTGTTGTTACTGCAAATTTTTTTGTTTAAAAAAACAAACTTCATTATCATGCACCAGAGCTGCTTTGTGCTGACAATAATGATGGAAAAGCTGTGGTTTCTGATGGCTTTGAGGGATTCAAAGATGAAGCCCTAGTCAAAGTGGTAATCCCAGGCGGTGGAGACTACTAACTCTCCAGACTCTAGCCTCAGAATCCCTTACCTCAGGCTGATCTCAGGTCTCTGTATGGTATGTGTTTCTTCCTTATTGTGCCCTTTTCATCATTTTCTATTAACCTAACCAAGCCTGTATGCATTTATAATACTTAAAATAACAGTATGTAGCTATGTATTTAGTCATTCTAAATTGTTGTAAAAGAGAAAATATTGGTTTACAAGTTGGGTGCCTGGTACCAGTTAAGATAAATTCCATAAGTTCTGTGCTTTTGTTACCTTTCAGTTTTGTTATCACACTAGGCCTGGTACCAATTATGCACAGTAACCTGGGGATCACTGTATAGGTCACAGATGGGGCTGCTTTGGAAGAGGGATTAATGTATGCTGAAAATGCATAACTTTGGGTGGGGGGACCTGTTTTGTCTTACATTGTTTTCGGAAGCAGTCTGTGCACTGAACCATTGCCCAGGCTTTCTTCATTGCTACAGACAGTTGCACAACACTCATCTCCATTGTTTTTAGTACAAGCCACCGTGCCCTGTTTGGCTTGGTTTGGTTTGGTTTTGTGACATATATTATCTTTAGCAATGTTTCCCAGCCTGGGGGATGCGCCCCCCTGGGCGGTCTTTTGAGGTTGCTTGGGGGGGGTAATCAAAGTTCAACATAGGGCTAGGCCATTCAAGTGCATGCAGGGTATTCCCAAAATATGTATGAATAAGAAACCCTGATAGGAAAACTTCACAGCCATCATTTAGAGCAACTACGTGTAGTGTTGCTTTAACATAAAACCATCAGTCTCTTTTAATCCTTGCATGCAGAGTTGTTAATTTCGCTTAATGTTGCAAATGACATGCAGGGATGAGGCTGTGCCACACCTAATGTCTGACTTGGCTCGTATCTCTAACTGGGGTAAAAGTAAATCTTGTTGTTTTTAATGCATCAGAAACTCAGTTCTTACACCCATCATCTCATCAGATTCTTCCACACGTGTACTCACTAATGTTTAATAATATCCAGCTCAATCCTGCATCTTCCTTAATCATACTTGGGGTTTCATTCTCTTGGGACTTATCGTGGAAAGATCGTATTACATCTCGCGTAAGATCTTCCAAGAGAGTAGATGTGCTAAGCTGACTCCATACCTTCTTTACCCCTGCACAGTTGTTGACTTTATACACAGGTTTTATTCGCCCCTGTGTAGAGTACAACTCATTTGTGGGGAGGCTTCTCATATACAGCTCTTTTCAAAGGGTGGAGTCAGAGTCTTTTCATCTTATTAACTCTCCTCCTCTTACTGGCTCCCTTCAACCTCAGTCTCATCGCCGCGCTGTTGCATTTTTATCTCTTTTCTATCGCTACTTCAGTAGTCACTTCTTCTGTGAACTGTCTGCTTGCATCCCTCAACCTCAGCGATGGGCATGTTGCACCCATCTAGCAATAAACTTTCATCCTTTTTCTGTCTGACTCTCTAATGCAAGAGTTAACTGTTACTCCCAGTCCTTCATTTATGCAACAGGTCAGCTCTGGAACTGTCTCCTTCTGATTGTATTTCCTACTTCCTATGATCTCCAGTCTTTCAAACTCAGTGTGTCCAGGCATCTTGAAATGAACAGATCTTGAATTTGGCTCTTTGTTAAATTGTTTTTGCTTTTTTCTTGGAAGGAATGGTTTGTGGGCTCCTGGCCTTTGATTCCTTCTTCCCTGCATCATCATCATCATCATCATCGTCCGGACCTCCTTTCCCACCTTAGGACAGGATGAGTAGCAATGTCCAGACAGCCCAAAATTTGCACAGTCCAATGGGCCACCCTTCCATTCGCTTACCATTCAAGCCCCCGGAATCGTGGTTCTATCTGATACTCCAAAAACATTCACCATGTTCCATAGCTTTACATAAATGTATCTGGTAGAGTCATTTCAGACGCTGTCATGTTAAAAAGGGGTGCCAAATCCCTGATCATGCACTTCTCACAACATTCATCCAGCCAGCTTGATCTCTTGTTAGTACCTTAGCCTCACCGACATCCAAACCTCTCTTCCCCACCTTATCCCTCCACCTTCTCCTTGGCCTACCTCGCCTCTTCCCTCCTTCAGATTTGCTTAGATATACCTTTTTCAATACTGTATTGTTATCCATTCTCTCCACGTGATCATACCATCTCAGTACACTCTCTTCAATTTTGGTTTCTTCAGACTTCCTTACTCTACATCTTTCATTAATCACATTATTTCGTATCCTATCCACTCTCAGTACCGTACTCCACATACCCTGTACATTCCCCAGCAGTCCCATCTCCACTGCTCTCACTCTTGACTTTTCACATTCATGCCAAACCATAGTCTCACATCCATGTGTTAAAGTTGGCACTAACATTGCTTTATGTAAGCCTCGTGCAGCTGCAACACTCAAGCCTCTGTTTCTTATCAGGGCCTTCATTGCACCAACTATTTTCCTCCTTGCGTCACTCTACTTTCCACTTCTTTTGCACATTTTCCTCACTTTTCTGTCACTGCACCCAGTACTTTCCACTTCTTTTGCACATTTTCTTCTCGTTTCTGTCACTGCACCCAGGTATTTGAACTCTCTCACCAATTTCAGTCTCTCTCCATTCACTGTAACTTTGCACTGGGAGTCACCTTCTCTCTCAGAAACCATCACTTTCCTCTTTCTGCATTTACTCTCAAGGCACGACATTCACAGACATCAGCAAAACTCTACACTAGTCTACTGAGTTCTTGTCCAGACAGTATTTGCAAATAGTACTGCATCATCAGCATACAACAAAGTTGAAATATTCCATCCATTACCATTCATTACCAATTCCACCCCACTCTCCATTACTTGTGTTTTTACTTCTCTCATCATCCCATCCATATATATATATATTGAACAACCATGGGGACATCACACAACCTTGTCGCACGCCCACGCCGATCGTGAACCATTTACTTAGATGTCCATTAACCCTTACACTTGCATCACTACCATCATAAAAACTCATGATGGCACCTAGCAGCTTACCATCTACACCATACATGCGCAATACCCTCCACAGTCCTTCTCAGTCTGCTTTGTCGTATGCTTTTTCCTGATCCATAAATGCAATAAACACCTATAGCCCTTCTTACAAGCCTTCTCCACTATCTGTCTCACTGCAAATATTTGATCCACACATCCTCTGCCACTCCCAAAGCCACCCTGTTCATCACTCACTAGGACTTCTGATATATCTCTTACTTTCTCTGTAATAATTCTTCCATATACCTTCTCTACCACACTCAAGAAACGTATGCCACGATAATTCTTGCATTCACTTCGCTCATCTTTATTTTTGCACAGGGGTACAATTACAGCCTTTTTCCACTCTGCTGGCACAGTTTCACTCATCCATGCCTTCTTACATATCTCCAACAAGCATTTAATTCCACTCTCCATTATCTCTGCTTATACCTCATCAACCCCAGCTGCTTTCCCATTTTTCAGCTGCTTCACAGCACTCTTCACCTGTGCGAGGATCATGTTTCCTGGCACTGCATTCCTTCTTTTTCCACCCCCAAAACCAATCATGTTTACAGCTGCTCTGCTGTCTCTATTCCCATTCATCAGGCTTTCAAGATATTCTTTCCATCTGGTCCTTGCATTTAAAAAAAAAAAAAAAACTGCTCGAAGAATCAGGTTGCTCGTAGAGAAGAAACAGTGCCAACCTTCCCACCAACATTCCTTCTACCCAAGTGTTCGGCACCTTAACAGGTCTATTAACTATTGCAAAGTGCATCCAGGTTTAATGTTTTTTATTTTGTTTTTCAGAAAAATGAAAAATAATAAACTTATGTTTTTGCATGCAGGTTTAATGTTTTTTGTTTTTGTTTTTATTGAGAGGAATAAAAAACTATAAACATCTGAGCTTTGTTTTTGTTATTAAACCTACAATTATCTTCAACATCTTAACCAATAAAGGCTGAATATAAAAGGGAAGTGGAGGAGCGATTGGGTAAATATAGATTGGAGCAGATGGGGGACGTGGAAGGTGTGTGCAAGGTATTCACAGAAGAAATCTGTGCATCATGTGAGGCGGTGTGTGGGATGAAGAGAAGACGAAAGGGGGTTCAGGGAACAGCATGGTGGACTGAAGAGGTGAGAGAGGCTGTGGCACAAAAGAAGAAAGCATATAATGAGTGGATGAGGAACAGGGGCGACGAAGAAGCTGAGAGACAGACGAGAGAGTTATATGTAGTGAGGAGGAGAGAGGTGAAAATATTAGTAAGAGAGAGTAAGAAGAGAGTGGATGAGGAATTTGGAAGGAATTTGAGTGCAAAGTGGAGGGAATGTAAGAAAATGTTCTGGAAGGAGGTAAAGAGAGCTAGACAGGGTGCCAACAAAGTCAGTGGGAGTGTGAAAGATAAAAATGGTAGATTACTAGTGGAGAAGGGAGAAAAAGTAAACAGATGGAGAGAACACTTTAATGAACTGTTGAACATAGAGAATGAAAGCAATGCAAGTATAAGTGGCTGGGGAATGGCTGGGAGAAGGAGGGTTGTGAGAAGAGAGGAAGAAATCACCAGGATGGAAGTTGTGGAAGCAATGAAAAAAGTTAAAATGGGGAAAGCCCCTGGAATTGATGGAGTGTGTGGTGAAATGCTGAAGCATGGGGGAGAGATAGTAATAGAATGGATGTGGAAGGTGTGCAGATTGGCTTGGGAGGAGGGTAGAGTCCCGGAGGATTGGAAGTCAGGTATAATTATTCCTCTGTACAAAGGAAAAGGGGAAAAAGCAGTGTGTGGTAATCATAGGGGCATTTGCCTTCTCAGTGTAATAGGAAAA
>JAGKTI010000813.1:57249-71771 GCA_018397915.1 Birgus latro | reverse complement strand
CTCCAACATCCACTGCCCGACCTTGTATCTCTTTTATAACCCCATCCATATACAGATTGAACAACCATGGAGACATGACACATCCTTGTTTCAATCCAACCTTCAAATGGAAAGATTCACTCAGTTTGCCATCCACACGCACTGCAGCCTTAGCACCCTCATACATACTCTTCACTGCCTTCAACAACTTCCCATCCACTCCATATATTCTTAATACCTTCCACAAACCTTGTCTATCCACCCTGTCATATGCTTTCTCCAGATCCATGAAGGCTGCATACAACTTCTTGCCCTTCTCTAGAAACTTTTCCACTAAGGATCTAAGAATGAATATCTGGTCTACACAACCTCTTCCCTTCCTAAAACCTCCTTGTTCTTCTCCAACTAATTCCTCAGTAATTTCCCTAACTCTGTCAATAAGTATCCTACCATATATTTTTCCTATTACACTGAGAAGGCAAATGCCCCTATGATTACCACACACTGCTTTTTCCCCTTTTCCTTTGTACAGAGGAATAATTATACCTGACTTCCAATCCTCCGGGACTCTACCCTCCTCCCAAGCCAATCTGCACACCTTCCACATCCATTCTATTACTATCTCTCCCCCATGCTTCAGCATTTCACCACACACTCCATCAATTCCTGGGGCTTTCCCCATTTTAACTTTCTTCATTGCTTCCACCACTTCCATCCTGGTGATTTCTTCCTCTCTTCTCACAACCCTCCTTCTCCCTGCCATTCCCCAGCCACTTATACTTGCATTACTTTCATTCTCTATGTTCAACAGTTCATTAAAGTGTTCTCTCCATCTGTTTACTTTTTCTCCCTTCTCCACTAGTAATCTACCATTTTTATCTTTCACACCCCCACTGACTTCGTTGGCACCCTGTCTAGCTCTCTTCACCTCCTTCCAGAACATTTTCTAACATTCCCTCCACTGTGCTGTCAGTGGTCAATGGTTATAATATTACCATGTAGCTTGTTGATAAATCGGAGATGCAAATTGGTGATGTCGATTCCCTACGTATGTCCTGCAGGTAGTACAAGAATGTGTTTTTACACGTTCTTGATATCGCCGTCCTGAACAGTTTCTCACTGTTCAAGGAGCTCATCAGGGAACCTCTCTCTCTACGAGGCTTTGAGAGAGAGCTTGCATGCGAACTCCTTCAAGAATTTTCAACAGCACAGGTGCTAGGTGCTAGATGGAGGACAGTGGACAGGCTAAGCTGCGAGTATTTCCAGCGGCACAGGATGGTAGAGATTGGCCCGTACCACAACAGGTCATCAGGCATACAGGCAGTGCTACATCTGCAACATGACCAAATGCCATCCCCCAGCACGAAAAGTGACAGCCTACCAGTGTGCAGAATGCAAGGTCCTCCTGTGCCCTAAATGTTTTTGTATCACTTTGTGAGTGATTATTGAGCAGGTGTGTGGAAAAGTGTAAATTGTATACAGGTATGCACAAGTGTGTGTTTTTTTAACAAATAAGTGAAGTGTTAGATATTATAAGTGATTCCTAGTAAGTGCTATGATATAAGTGTTTTATAATAAGTTCTACAAGTGCAGTGCAATAAGTGTTACTCTTTATTGGTTATTGGTGAAAAAATTATTGGAAATACCTTGAGTTAGCCTACCTGTTACATAAAAGAAAGCCACTTGTGAGCGGGCCAGAAAGAAAATGATCTCGGCTATAACTAAATATTTTCACTCAGTACTCTGGAAAATAGTGCTGAATATGTAAGCATAAGCATATTTGTGATGTGAAGTACAAATAATGTAAGCTGTGTAAAACACTTGTAAGATTTTCACGATGCCCCTGACTATTACAAATCTGTCTGAATTATAGTACAAGTAATTACCTTATACTCACTCGTACTGTGTGAAACAGCCACAGCATTTACTTGTCAAAGTGCAATTACCCATAATCGTGATGTCAAGCGCAATTATAAGTGTCGTAGTAGAGGGAAATTATTATAATTATCGCAAGACGTGAGTACAGAAAACAAAGAGCTATTCTTTTCCCTTACACCTATGGGACATAGTGGCACTATGAAACAGGTGGAAAACTCTTTGAGGAGCCAAATGGACAGGGTGATGACTCATCCTTACGACGGTGAGTAAGGAAAAGTTGAGGATCGAATGGAATTTTCCACATTCCATCCAAGGATGCCCGCGCAGTGTTGCAATCACCACTTCAGTCTGTGCTGCCAACGCTGGCCAGCGAGTCCAAGGTCACAGCCAGTGGCGCTCGCTCGGAACCAGCCTGCCAAACGTGTAAAACCAGTTGTCTTAACTTATCCTTACTCATCGACGGGACCACCTGGAGACCTTGGGATACCTTCATTTGAAAGAGGGAGAATTATTATTTTTATTTTTTTCCTGTAGCTGTTATAGTTTGGTAGGTATTAGGGTTTGAAATAAGGGTATTTTTCCCAAAATGTCGAAAGTTCCTCCTAAGGAGGAGTGGGTGATGATGGGAAACCCACGGCGGATAAGTGTAAACGTCAGGAGAGGCAACAGCTCCCTGAACTTCCTCCAACAACAGCCACAGAGCTAGCTCCATCCCCATCTCCAGCACATAACATGTCCACCAAATAACAAAACTTCCACACACTCAACTTGCCAGCAAGATCAGTCCTTTCACATTGACAGGCTACATGCTCTCCCTTACACACTATATACAAGAAGTCAGCATTATCTTGTTGTCTGCCTCTAATACCACTACATGTCTTGTGTATCCACTTATCACAAATGCTGCACAAGATGGGGGTACTCGCCACACCTTTGTGACAAAGTATACGTGGCCATGCTTCCTCTGCTTTAGCAGTACAGCCACCAGCCATAGATCATCACATCTGGTATCTGCATTTACTTTCAACCTTGAATGAGGAGTTTGACTGGAACAGGGAGGGTTTGGAGTCAGCGGATCCAGTGTTTGGCCCTTGGCCTTTGATTGATGCTGCTACTCTGAGGTGATAAGAAGGATGCAGGTGGGGAAGGTGGCAAGTTTGTCTTGATTGACTGCTAAAATGCTGAAGGCTTCAGGAGATAGGAGTGGGGCTAGTTACTGAGTTGGTAAATATGATTTTATCTGAGTGTGTTGTCCCAGATGACTGGCTGAAGAGTGTGTTTGTAAATACTGTATATACACGGGAAAGAAATGGTAATGTCCTGGAAAGAGAAAGTTATAGAGCCATAAAACTTTTGGACTAGGTAATGAAAGTAATGGAGAGAGTTCTGTAAGGTATGATTGGAGAAGAGTGAATATTGATGAGATGCAGTTTGGTTTTATGCCAGAAAAAGGGATCACTGATGCCATGTTCATTATTTGACAGCTTCAGGAAAAATATATAGGAAAGAAGAGGGATCTGTACTTTGTTTTTGTTGATTTGGAGAAGCCATTTGACAGAGTCCCAAGAGAGTTGGTGAAGTGGGCAATGGGAAAGCTTAAGATCAAGAAGTGGCTGGTTTTGTCCATGTATGGTTGTGCTCACACCCAAGCGAGAGTGAATGGAGGTTTGAGTGATGAGTTTTCAGTGAATGTTGGTGTGCATCTGGGGTCAGTCTTGAACCCCTTGTTGTTTATCATGTTGCTTGAAGCCCTCTCATGTGACTTCAGAAATGGACTCTCATGGGAGATGTTGTATGCCTATGAATTGGTGGTGATTGCAGAGAATGAATGGGAGGTGGAGGAAAGATTCAGGAAGTGGAGTAATGGTGTGGGACACAAGGGCTTGAAAGTTAATACAGGAAGGAGAGGGGGCATGGCCATGTGCAGTTTGCCACAGGGGTGGGGGAAATAATTCCATCTTGTGCAGTGTTTTGATAAGTGGGTGCATAATAGATGTAGTGGTATTAGGGGTCAGTTGTGAGATAATGTTGATTTTATGTGTGCAGTGTGTTGGGGAGAGCATGTGGAGATTGTTAGGCTGACTGATCTTGCTGAATCTGTTGAGTGTGTGGAAGAGCCTTATTACTTGGGAGACTTATTATGTGCTGGAGGTGGGGCTGGTTCTAGCTCTGTGGCTATTGAAGAATGATTGGAAGAAGTTCTGGGAGTTGTTGCCTCTCCTGACATTGAGAGGACTCTTCCTCCGTGCTAAGGGATCTTTGTATGTGGCATGTGTTAGGAGTGTAATGCTGTATGGTAGTGAGACCTGGGCTGTAAAAGAAGATAAAATTCACAGGCTCAAATGTACAGAAATGACACTGATTAGATGGACATGCAGTGCTTCCTTGACTGCAAAGCCTGGGGGGTTTAGGTTTACGACAGAAGAGTTAAGAGGAAGGATGGGACTGGAGTGTATTGGTGTTGTGATGAAGAGTAGTAGATTGAGATGGTTTGGGCATGTGGAGAGGATGGGGGAAGACAATTGGGTGCTGAAAAATAGAAGTGTGAACACTGGGGGTAGGGTTTTGAGAGGCAGACCAAAAAAGACCTGGGATGAGGTCATAGAATGCGACCTCAGGGATAAGGGACTGAATAGGGGGTTGCCAGAGGGATATAGGACTGAATAAGGGGGTTACCAGAGAGATAAGGGACTGAATAGAGGGGTTGCCAGAGATCGAGAAGCAAGGAGAGCCTCCATTATGTGACCAAGGCTGATGTATGCAAGCATGTTGGACCCTTTATAAGTGTAATGAAGCAATGATACACTTCACGTACCAGGTATAGTTGAGAGAGTGTCATTTTATTGCTTATTCACGTTAGGTGAAAAGTTATAGTGCTTGTAGCTTTGGGATGTGGAAGATCATATTCATTCATTGTCATCTTCCAACCTGCTTAACTAGGACATCAGCAGTAAGTAAATTGATTAATCTGTTTATGAGTGACATTTCTCCCTCTCTGAATGTTTGTTTCATACCCATAAATGAGAGTTGGTATAAATACTGTAGGCTATAATCTCTTTTCTTTTATATTTGCAGGTAAGCTCAGACCAAGTAATAGAACTAGCATCAAAGGCTGGAGAGGTGCGTTATGTACGTATGGGGGTGGAGATAGGAGGAAGCAGAAATGCACTGGTGGAGTTCTCAGAGCAACCTTCCATCATCCCAGCCCTCAAACTTCACCATCAAGAACATATGGGTCATCAGATCAAGTGAGCAAAGTCACACATTTCGCACTCACTGTCTTTGCCACCGTTCTTCAGGTTACATTATTTATTGTTATTATTATTTCATGAGTGGTAGGTGGTGGTGACCATCATCCACTCACTTGATGTAGTGCTGCCTACTTCTTCCTTACCCTTTATTATTATTTTTCTGTGCCTGCCCTCCTCTCTTCCTGTTTCTCCCATCTTTCCTGTCACTTCTTATTGCTTCTTTCCTTTACAGGTGGCTTTACATTGAGTGACAAGCCAAATGGTTTCCTGTAAGCCAAGAAACCATTTACAATGCTGGGTGGTAACCATATCCAAACCATACGTGCTCCCTACGTATCAACAAGTGGGTTGGTGGAGGGTTAGTGCCCCTCCCTGTGAAACAAATAACTCAAAGTCAAATGGCCACCCCTTACGGGATTATGGCGTCAGGCAATAGATAGATAGATAGATTATTTCATGCAATAGCTGTTGCTGTTGTTGATTGTAGGTAGCCTTAAAGGTGGTTTGAAATTAACCCTTTTAAATCAGTGATAAGTGAAAAGGATGGTGGATAATTCTGAGTGTAGAGAGTGAGAAGTTGTGAACATTGAGGGTAGAGTTGCAAGAGTCAGACTGAAAAAGATGTGGGATGAGGTTGTAGAGTGTGACCTCAGGGATGGAGGACTGAATAGAAAGGTTGTTAGAGATTGAACAGTGTGGAAAGCCACCATTAGCCTAGGTGACCATGCCTGACAAGTGCAAGCATGTTGGTAATGAATAATTTATTTGTTTATGAGGAAGTATAAGTGGTAGGTGGGGGTGCTCACCCACTCACCCAATGTAGTGCTGCTCTCAGGGACTGCCCTTTTCCTTCCATCTTTGCCTCCTTCCTGTTCTGTCTTTCCTTCATTCTTTCCTCCTCCTTCTGTCCATGGGTGTCTTTACACTTCCTCTTCTGTCTTTCTTTAATACTTTCCTCTTCCTTCTGCCTATGGGTGACTTTACACTGAGTGACAAGTCAAATGGTTACTGTACACCAGGAAACCATGTACTACGCTGGGTGGTAACCATATAACCAAATAATGGCACCTTGTGGTTTAGTGGATAATTAAGGCGCTCCATTCAGATTGAGCTGGTGGAGGTTTATATCCAAGGGGTGGTTGGGGTTTCTTGCTCACGTAATGCTATTCGGGGATGAGTGAGGCTGGTCACTTACGTCTTAAATGTCAGGACCAACTTTCCTAGCTCCAGGCTTCTATGCACCTCATGGGGCTACATAGGGTTGGATGATGGATGAATGGATGGATGAGGAAGTACAGGTGGTCCTCGCCTAACGCGGTTTGCTGTTGCGAGATATTGCTCTAACATGGCATGATTTTGAGGAAATAAACGTTCTGATGCGGGTACTGTTAACGTAACGCAGTAATTTGAACCGGGTGGGCTGGGACGCGGTGTGCCTGGTTGTGGTGAGGTGACGGTGGAGGAGGTAATGGAGATTGCCAGGGACACCAGTGACACTTCAGATGAGTGGCTTATGCAGGAAGTTGAGGAACAAGACAGGGATGAAGAGGAGAGGGAACAGCTAGAGGAAGAGAGGGAGGCCAGACCAGCAGGTGAACCCAGCAGTGAAGTTTCAAGTCAAATCTTGAGTCGAGCTGAGTCTCTAAAGGAGTTCATCTTTGACAGCGTCCCTTCCCTTGCAAGATGAAACGAGGTGATTAAGCAGATTGTTGATGCAGTCAGCGTCTACAGTCGTATGCACATTGACTGAGTAAACCGCCGTAAACAGTCGCTGATCACTCATTACTTCACCAGACAAGCTGCCGCTGGTCTACAGCAAGAGGATATCCAGCGACAGCAGGATGAAGAAGCTATGGAGGACCTAGAAAGTGATGTTTGGAGTGTTGCTAGTGGAATAGACTTTGATGGATTTCAGTGTTTGTTCTCCCCCTCTACCTCATCTCTGGCGACATGCGTCTGCTCTTCTCCGCACATAAGGTACAGTACAATAAATAAAAAAGTCCTTTATTTATCTAATGTATTTTTTTATAACCATATTAATGTGTTTAGGAGGTTTAAATTGGGGGTATAAAAAAAATTTGCACCACAAGGGGGGAAAATTTGGATTTTGGGCAGGGGTGCGGGAGGAAATAAGGGTTTTCGAGAGTCCCTCTAACGCAATATTTGCCTAATGCGAAGTTGGTGCGGAAGCAAATACCCGCGTTAGGCGAGGACCACCTGTATATTGGTTTTACATACATTCAGGCCACAAGCTGTGAGTAAATGTACGGTAAATGCGCCCATCTGCTTTGTGACAGAAGGGGGAGAATCTTGCCTACAGCCTTTATTCTCACCCCCTTCCCGGCTTCCCCCTCATTCCCTACCCTCGTCTGTGGTGATAACACTGACTCATGAGTTTTTAAATTGTAACTCATTAACCAGTAGTGATTTATTCGACTACTATTGGCTGTATAAAAATTCCACAAAATCCACGAGAAAGCTCATGAAATTCTATATCTAGACATACTGGTATGACTAACACTTGGAAGGTGCTGGCAAAATTTTGCACTAGGATGGTGAAAAGTTATATGAAGGTAAGTTTTACTCCTGAACACTTTATTCTCACTGCATTTCTGTATTTTTACTTAACAGTTTTGTGTGTTTTTATTAGCTTATCTTATACTATAAACACCAGCGAAGATGATGGTATACCATTAATACCAATATAATCAATTTCCACTGGCATATTTGGCTGTGGAATATTTTTTGAGTCCCGGGAGCAGTCACGTGTCACAGATAACTGATTTACAAACTGTCTTCAGGTTTTTTGTGGATGCATTGTTTTCTTGATGTTTAGCATTATTATGGATAATCTTATGTGTGTTTTGATGTCTCAATATGGCAGAATGACTGGAAAAAAGTGCCAAAATTAGGAGGGGTACTGTACATACAGTATTGTATAGATAGGGTGTTACAGTATTTGGTTTTCGGTGTTTTTTTTTTTTTCCCCCAACGGTTTTCTTGGTGTATAGCATTAGAGTACAATCCCAGTTAACCAAGAAGCTTGGGGAATTTACCTTCCCGGTTACCGATTTTTCCCGGGTATTTATTACATACTCCCACATAGACTGTATTATTGCAGTACAGTATACAGTACATCCTTCAACTTTGCGAACTTTAACTTTGCGAATCACCAATTTTTGCGAGGTAGTTCCAAGTCATTTATTTTTTAACATTTATGAACTTTGCGAGCGATCACACACTTTGCGAGGTCGAGTGGTGGGAAAGTCGTCTTCCCGCACTACTTTGCCACGCGGAGTAGTGACGTCGTGGTTCGCTGGGCGTACTGTGCCTCCTAGTTCGGTGTTCTGCCGCCCCGCCACGTTTGTTTACACCACAGTAGTCGCACCCAAGCCTTGCCCCGCCACCAGTCCCGTACACCACGCCAGTCTTCACATCAGTGTAAATATGCATTTTTTTTCTTTTTTATGTTTCTTACCTATGATGTTTTCATAATAATATTACTGTACAATACATCAGTCCATGTTTGTTTCATTTATCATCATAAAATTAAGAGGTAGAGTCGAGAGAACGAGTGGGAAAAAGTGCTTACCTTGGGGTGATGTCGACCAATTTACCTTTATTGCCTATATTTAATTGTTTAAACTTTGCGAATTTCGATTTTGCGAGGTTTTTTGTCGACCATATTCTCGCAAAATTGGAGGAAGCACTGTATACAATACCACTCGTATCCCGGGCCACACTAACATTTTTTCCATTGAAATACCCTGAAACACACCCCCATTGATGTAACACACTTGGTAGTAGTGTCTTGCGGTAGTGCAAAGTGCACACGTTAAGTATGTTTTGTTAAATGTTATTCATTACACAGTATTTTATTCATCAAACAGAAAAATAAACTAAAGTAATAAATCTTGAGCATTTATTGGTGAACAGATGATTTGGAAAGAAGTGTTCAGCAGTACCATTATCATGACTTCCTTGCTCACAGTTGTGTATACATGCCGTGGCCTACCCGTTTATTCCTCACTTGACTGCCGTCACCATCCCTCACTCACCGCTCGGGTGTTTTGCAGATAATACAGTAAATACGTTGGACTTGCAAGCATGGTAATTTTGTCAAATAGTGTAAGATAACGGTTCATTTCTATCAGCTAGAGTTTTTCTTCTCTGCCAGTTCATATGTGTTTTAAGTTGACATAATCGTAGAACTCATTTGATGACAATGCCGATGCAAATGCATTCTAATATGACATCATCTTTAAAAATTTGATGACAATGCATATGCGTACTAAGATGGCATCATCTTCACATTTGATGACTGCAAATAGGTTCTAAGATGACAGTCGTAAAACACATTTGATGGGAATGCAAGTGCGATTTAAGATGATTTCATCTTAGAATGCATTTGACGACAGTGCAAATGCATTTTAAGATGACAATTTTGGAACATATTTGATGACAATACTGATGCAAATGCATTCTAAGATGATTCATTCATTCATTCATTCATCATCCAATCCTACGTTGCCCCGTGAGGAGCCTAGGAGCCCGGGACTAGGCAAGTTGGTCCTGACAGTAAAGATGAGAGTGACCAGCCTCACTCATCCCTGAGTGGTATTACATGAGCAATAAACCCCAACCACCCCTTGGATATAAACCTTCACCGGCTCAATCCGATTGTAGTGTCGTAATTACCCACTAAACCAACAGGTGCCAAAATTTGGTCATTAGGTTACCACCCAGCGTAGTAAATGGTTTCCTGGTGTACAGGAAACCGTTTGGCTTGTCACTCACTGTAGAGTCACCCACAGGCAGAAGGACGAAGAAAGAATGAAGGAAAGAAAGACAGAAGAGGGAGTGTAAAGTCACCCGTAGACAGAAAGATGAGGAAAGACAGAAGAGGATGGAAGGAAAGAAGAATGGAGGAGAGGAAAGGGCAGACACCCGAGAGCAGCACTACATTGAGTGAGTGGATGGTGAGTGCCCCCACTTACCACAATTCTAAGATGATACCATCTTAAAATGCATTTGATGCCAATGCAAATGTGTTCTAAGATGATATAATCTTAGAACACATTGCATTGGTGGAAAAGACAAACTCTAGCTAATACAAATGAACCATTTGTTTTATTTGACAAAATTACTGTACTTGCAATCGCTATGTATTTACTGTAGCAAAACAGCTGAGTGGCGAGTGAGGGGTGGACAGGCGGTCACTGAGGGCACAGACACATAACTGAGCAAGGGAGTCGTGAACTCATGATAACTCTACTGTAGAACACTTCTTCCCAAATCATCAGTTCACCAATAAATGCTCATGATTTATTTCTATAGTCTCATCTTAAATTCACTCTCATCTTAAATGCCAGGACCAACTTGCCTTGCCCGGGGCTCCTATGCTCCTCACGGGGCAACGTAGGATTGGATGATAGATGGATGGATATTAATTTTTCCATGTTTATGTGAACAAAATGAATGATATTTAACAGAATGGACTTTCCAAGGTAGTGTAAGATGCTGGAAGCTTGTGGGTAGTTAGAGTCGGTTGGTCAGGTAGAAAACTGCTCTGTTACCACACATTTTCAGCCAAGGAAGAGTATACCTTTTTTCAAGGGAATTATTCATCTTGCTTTTCACACACACACACACACACACACACACACACACACACACACACACACACGGGTCGTAGAGGGAGAGAGAAGGAGCTGCTCCTGGATCGAGGGGAAATAATCGCAGAACTAGCAGCGAAAAGGAGATAGCCTATTGTGATTATGTGGTTGAATGCGTGAGTGGTGGTCCCGTCGGATATTAGTTTAAAAAAACGTAAGTTTCGGCCCTAAAAATACAAGACAAAGTGAAAAAGAAAGTTTCCATATGGTTGTATCATGGCGGAGAGAGACAGAAGATTGTTTACAACTGACGAGGGGGAATTTGTGGGCTTCTCTGAGCTAAATGTAGGCAAAGGAAGTGATAAGCTGCAAGAAACAAGAGTAGCAGGAGTAGAGAAAACGGCGGAGAGGAATGTCCAGGAGTTAGAAAAGGTATGGGAAGTAATTAAGCAGCTGCAGGAACGGACCATAGAGCAAGAGAGAGAGATCAAAGTCCTACAGAATAGGCTGGAAAAAGTTAGCACACGTAGTGAGGAACAAGAAAAAGAAGTTACAGAATTAAAGGCGAATAACGAATCCGCATCAAATGAAATAAAACAGTTGAAGAGGGAGAATAAGAAATTGGAAGAAGAAAGGGACAGAATAAAAAGTAAACTAGATGAATATGAATCAAAATCGAGGAGGCAAGATGAGCATATTCAGGAAATCAAGGAGCAACATAAGGGGTGGAAGAAAATACAGGAGGAAGGAAATGTAAATCTGAAGGAAATCATAGAACAACAAAGTAAGGAAAAAGTGGAGAAGGAAGTAGTTAGAGTACTAAGAAGTAGAGAATCTTTGGTCAGGGATGTAGCAGACAAGAAAAAATGTGTGATAATTTCAGGAATAAAAGAAAAACGAATGACAGTAAGATCTGAAAGAGAGAGAGAGGAACTGAGCAAGGCTAAAGAAATAATATCAGTGGTTATGGAAGGAAACAGCGAAGCCCAAGAAGAGATTGAAGAAGTGTTTAGGTTAGGAAAGTACGAGGATGGTGGGGCAAGGCCCTTGAAAGTAAAGTTTAAGTCCCAAGTAATAGTGAATGAAATCATAAGTAGAACGTGGAAATTGTCAGAGAAAGAGGGGTTTAAAAATGTTTGGATTAGGAGAGATGCAAATGAAGAGGAAAGAGCTAAATTAAAGGAGTTAGTAGAGGAAGCAAAGATAAAAAACGAACAACGAACGGAGAAAGAGAAGACAGAGTTCTATTGGAGAGTTATGGACCAGAAATTGAGAAAGTGGTACCGACGGAAGGAAGGAGAGACGAGAGTATAAAAAACGATGAAAAAAGTTTGAAAGTGGCGTACACAAACATTGATGGACTAATATCGGCGAAATTAGAAATCAATGATTTTTTGAGGGCACACGAACCTGATGTTGTGTGTTTTGTAGAGACTAAATTGAAAGAAGATATTGATATTCAATGATATGGGAGGTGGGAAATACAAATTGTGGAGAAGAGACAGAAAAGAAAAAATGGGAGGAGGAGTGATGATAGCAGTGAAGGACAGTATAAACGTAGATACTGTGGAAATGGCAGAGGGCAGGGCCAAAGCCATAAACTTGAAATTAGAAACTGGGGAGAATGGTAAGAGAGATATGGCAGTGGTATATGTTCCCCCTAAGACAAGAGCATGGAATGACGATGAATACCAGGAGATGTTGTCAGACATGGCTAGTTATCTACAGAAAGTGATCGAGAAAAGCAACAATATAATCCTAATGGGTGACTTTAATTGTAAAGAGGTGAACTGGGAGGAATGGGACTCGGGAGGCAGCGAAGATTCATGGGGCACTAAATTGTTAAATATAGCAATGAATAATGTAATGACACAGTGGGTTAAAGAAGAGACACGATTCAGAGGTGATGACACACCAGCAAGATTAGATTTGCTACTATCCAAAGAACCTGATGTAATAGAATCATTAAATTATCTGTGTCCTATAGGAAAAAGTGATCATGTGGTCATTGAGTTCCAGATGATAATAGGGAACGTGGTGCCAAGAGATGAGCTTTATAGGCAAGGAAGATACAACTTTGGGAAAACAAACTTTGCAGAATTGAGAAAATTTTTTGAAAATGCGGACTGGAGAAAATTCAGGGAAACGAGAGATACAGAGGAAGTGGGATATCTTTTTAGACCTCTACAATTTGGGAGTGGAAAAATATGTGCCAAGAGTAAGTGGGAAAGAAAACAGGAAAAAGGTGTGGTTTAATAGAAGGTGTATAATAGCGAAAAAAGAGAGGGACATGGCATGGAACAAATGGAGAAAGAGAGGTAATATCAGAACAAAGGAAGAATATAAAAGAACTAGAAATGAATATGCAAGAATACGTAGAGAGGAAGAAAGGAACTTTGAAAAAGGTATAATTGATGGCAAATGTAAGGATGAACCCAAATTGTTTTATGGGCAAATTGAAGCAAAGGGAAGGAATCACCAAACTGAAAGTAGAAGGAGAGGTCTACAAGGATGCAGTAATGCAAGCTGAAGTAATGAACAAATGTTTCCAATCGGTTTTCACTAAGGAAAGGGAGTTTGTGGAAGGAGAGGGAGTGATTAGAAATGTAGTGATAAAAGATATAAAAGTGGAAGTGCAGGAAGTGTATAAATTACTGGGAGCTCAGGATGTAAGGAAGGCCCCAGGACTGGATGGAATCTCTAATTGGGTACTGAAGGAATGCAGAGAACAACTGGCGGATAAGATTCACAATTTAATTGTGTGCTCCTTGGAAGAGGGAAAAGTGCCTCGGGAATGGAAGAGGGCAAATGTGGTGCCAATCTATAAGGGAGGAAACAAGGAAGAACCCCTGAATTATAGACCAGTGTCCCTAACCAGCATGGTTGCGAAATTGTGTGAGAGAATCCTGAAAGAAAGATGGATAAAATATCTGGAAGAGATGAATATTTTGACTGAAAGTCAGTTTGGATTCAGAAGTGGAATGTCATGTGTTTCCAACTTGTTGAGCTTCTACTCAAGGGCGATTGACGTGCTACAGGAGAGAGACGGTTGGGTGGATTGTGTGTACTTAGATCTGGAGAAGGCCTTCGACAAAGTACCCCACAAGAGACTAGTATGGAAATTAGAGCATATAGGAGGACTGAAGGGAAGCCTCCTGGAATGGATGAGAGACTTTTTGAGTGACAGACAAATGAGGACAGTAATAAAGGACAGGACATCTGGATGGAGGGAAGTAACAAGTGGTGTCCCACAGGGCTCGGTGTTGGCACCAGTAATGTTCTTGATTTATGTAAATGATATGGTAGATGGAGTGAACAGCTACGCAAGCCTGTTTGCTGATGATGCAAAGATCTTGAGAAAGGTAGAGGTTGAAGAGGACTGTAAAATGCTACAGGAGGATCTGGATAGGATATATGATTGGAGCCGGATGTGGGAAATGAAATTCAACGCAAAAAAATGTAAAATATTGGAAATGAGTAAAAGTACCAAGAGGCCATCATTGAATTATTTGATGGGTAATGAACCAATTAGAAAAGTGAGAGAAGAGAAAGATTTGGGAGTGCTGGTCCAGGATAGTTTGTCACCTGAAAAGCACATAAATAAGATAGTGAGAGAGACATATAAACTCTTGACCAATATAAGAGTGGCATTTCATTACATGGATGAGGAGATGAAAAAATTGATAGTGGCCATGATCCGGCCCAGGTTAGAATATGCAGCAGTAGTGTGGTCCCCACACAAAAAGAAAGATATAACCAAGATTGAGAGAATACAAAGAACAGCAACCAAGATGGTCCC